>JAPYZP010000023.1:0-62788 GCA_030522985.1 Torymus sinensis | reverse complement strand
GATATTTTACATTAATTAAAATTATAATGTACAAAAATATTAAACACTAATAGTTCGAAATATATTAAAACCAGAAACTGCAGTAGAAATAATGGTACCTGTGCATTGAGGATGCCAATGCAATTCTTTAATTTCTGTTTGACCTTGGTGTATAAATAACAATTGAGGTGGTAATTTTGATAAATCTTTATCATTTTCTTCACTCTGATCAGCTTCAACAGACAAATCCCATTGAGTTATCTGATCATCAGCTCCTCCTGCAGCAAAAACTGTTGCTTCTTGAGGATGCCATTCAATTGTTGTTATTGGAGCTGTGTGTTGTTTAAATGTCGCTATAGGAGTTGCTCCATTAGCTGAAAATTGACGTAAATCCCACACACGAATTGCTCCATCATCACCACCAGATACAAGAAACTGTGACTCTTTCCTATTCCATGATATAACATTAACATCAGCTGAATGAGCATCTGCAGCAGTCAGCATACATGCAGATTGTGGACTTGCTCTAGTGTCCCAGATTTTTATACTAAAAATTTTTTTAAGTTATTATGTTATTCTTTCAAATATAAAATTTACAAAAGCAATTTCACTACGAATTACTAAAGAAAAATTTTTCATTATAATATTCAATACCTTTTGTCAACAGAACATGATGCTAATACATCTTTTGGTTCCACCATTATCACTGCATCTCCAAATATGTATGTTGCCTTTACAATCCCCAGAAGCTAATGTGCCTACTTCTGTAGAACACCAATCTAAACCATACCCTTCACTTAAATGTCCTTTAAATGTAAAAATTGGCTTTACTGCAGTGTCAGACTTTTCACATTTTTTATTATATGCAGATAACAATCCAGGATTTTCAACAGCTTTTAGTTGTTCATCTAAATCCCATAAATTAACTCGACCTAATTCACTCCAACTTGCAGCAAGTGTGATATTTCCAATCTGAGTACACCTGCGTAAAAATAATTTTTATATTTGTAGTAATAATACGAAAATAAAGTGTAAAAAAAAATAAAAATTAAGTAACTTACCTTACTCTATTAACACAGCCTTGATGCTTTATTGAAGCAACACTTAACAAAGGAGTTTTTGTATTATCCTCATTTTCAGAATCACTGGATTCTTCATCAGAATCTTTAGTGTTCGTTCCATGAAGATTTGACATTTTTATAATATTCAATTTATTAACATGAACTTTGGGAGCTTGTGTACCAGATAAAAGGTACATTGACAATGGATATGATTCTCTTGAATTTCCAAATTCATCTTTAATTACATCAAAACTGAGGCATGGTGATCCAGTTTGAGCTTGATGGAGTATACGATAAGCTGATTCATCGACAACCAATTCTTCTCCTTCCTCTATTTCATTTCCTGGCAAAAAAACTCTTTTTTCTGTTGTATCTTCTTCATCTGAGCTTTCTTCATCATCTTCTTCACTACAACTTTCACTGTCTTCATCCATTTCCTCCTCAGCTCCCATTTCCATTTGTTCTGTTTCAGACATTTTCTAAAACAATATAATTCTTTAAGTAATTTAACATAAAATAACACAAGTTATATGTAATTGTTTGAAAAATATATGAATATTTCGTATTTTATTTTTACTATCAAGTATAAAGTAAGCAAATACTATAAGTGCTCCTTAAAAATATTATCAATTTATATTTTATTGAAAATGATATTTTTAATAATATAAAAAATAATGTTAACAAATTATTCTATTGCTAATACTGCTTTCGAAGTCACACGTTCTTAACCTCAAAACAAACAATCTTACTTTATTTTCATCTACAATAATGGCCTATCAGTTATTTTAGTACAACATATTTTTTTAAATTAAATCTTGTACTTAAATTATAAAAGAAATTGAAGCACTAAAATTGACAACTTACTGTTTAAAAATTTACCAAGTTATTAGTTTCTTCTAGTCCACCTGACAATCGTCAATTCGTCAATGCGGTGTTTATTCCAATATTACACACGTGGTGTGCAGAGACGCGCATGCGCATGGCGCAGTCAACACCCGACCCGGTAGGTAAAATGAATGTCCCATTTATTGACCGTGTATCAATGATCGGCCATTAATAGGTATATTTTAATGTGCCCATTTATAATATATGCGAATACACTCTGTATAGGATGCATGGACAAAAACAGGTTCACGGTCAACTATATTGATGCATATGCGAAGGCATCGAAACGTACTCGAAGGAGGATAAGAGGCAACAATAAAGCACATGTTTCATCCGTCATGTGACTGCCGCGTATACACACACATATACACATATGCGTACGCGCTCGGCCGCTCGCTCGCTATCATTTCTGAAAATAATTGTAGTAAACACTTTTCATATATATGATGGCGATGCATTTCGGTTGCGTAATAAATTTTTTATTCGTTATCTAAAGAAATAACACGAAATCATTTACGAAACTATACTATCTATATATGTATATATATATATGTATTATATTATAAATTATGTTGCCAAAATTGAACAAAATCAAAATCAAAATTTGCTTGCAGGAGCTTTGAATAAAAGACTTACAGAACTGCTCCTGTGTGGACCAGTTTATTAGCAATTCATATTAATAATAATTAGCATAATTAATATAGTTATATGTATAAAATACAGCAGTAATAATTATCGTAATCCTCACAAAGGACAGGTGGGAGAGACAGGTGTCAGGGTTGAATGGAGATGTTTGATCGCCAAACGCGAGTCGATGATACTTGGATTAGCTATGCTTGTTAAAATGAGGGCTGCTTCCGGAGTTGTTGACCAGCTGTATTGGCGCCATCGGACTGTGCGAATACTGCGCCAGAGGCATGCTGGTGGAATTATTGCGACGAGGATTTGTGTTGCGAAGGCTGTGTATGTAAGAGCGCTGAACTGGTTTGTGCTGCGCAAGTTGGAGCAGAGCCTCCGATATGGAGAACCACTTGCGCTTTCGCCCAATGGAGCGCGAATCCTCCCATTCTGGTAACTCCTCTGTTACTCTCATAACCCACACTTGGGTCCTGTGTTTGTGTTCCACATTCTGTTGAATAAAAATGTGCTGCATTAGACTAATGTGAAACATCTACTCCTAAAGTTACTATCAATGATAAACAATGGATAGACACATACCTCAAAAATCCCGAGGCATCTGCCCAGTTGTCCAAGCACACCAGCCTCTTCTCGAACCTCTCGCAGAGCTGTTACTGCAGGCTCCTCCTCTGGTTCAACTCCTCCACCAGGGACGATCCAGCTGTCAGGTCTCCTGCTGGATGTAACCAGCAAGACCTACAATTAAAAAGTAAATTTAGACAAACTGCCAAAGCAAAGCCCAGGCGTAGCAGAAAAAAGAAGCAAGGTCCACTGATTACCTCATCCTCGAGGTCGTTCTTGACGCAGATACAGGCCGCTCGGCGCCTGTAGCCCTCGGAGTCATAGATGCGAATGGAATTCGGCTTCTCCTTGACCATGTTTCGAGGAGGGTAGCGCCGTCAGCAGCAGAGGAACCGCCAGAGGCACCAGGGCATCCCCGAGTCGCGTGGACGAACTCCGTTCGTCAGACGGCCAGCGAGGCCGAGGCCCGCACCCGCGCTGTTGAGCCGCTTGAGCCCGCGGCAGCCAGCATGTTGTCGTCACGACGCAGCAGGAAACAGCAGCTCCCCGTCGCTCCGCGTCCTCGTCCGGCCGCGCTCTCCTCGCCGCGGGGGAGCCGAAAGCGCCTCTCCTTTCCTTCCGCTACCGCCTCAAGCCCGGCTCCGTCTCCGTGGGATCAACGGCGAGAGCAAGAGAGACGATAATCACCGCCGCCGCAGACACAGAAAGAGAGCCTGTAGGACGCACGGCTGCAGTGGCTCCGGGCCGCTGCTTTAACCTCAAAAAAAGAGCGGCACGCTGTGGCACCCCTCAACTCTCCCCGCGTGACTACCAACTACTAATATAACCGAGCTCCGCGCGTCCGCGATGCTGCTGCTGCCGCTGCTTGCGATTTTTCTCCCGTAGCGTATAAGTAAGTTACAGCACTAATACCGCTCTCCTCTCGCGAGCGCGCGCGCGCGGGAATCAGTCACACAGGCACAGCTGCTGCCGCTATAAGCTAGCCACTGCTCGGCACTGCTGCAGCGATCGGCCACGACCGCCCGTCACTGGCCTTTAAGCGGACGCGCACCTCTACTAGCACGCCAGACGCCTTTTTGCGCACACTCGGCCATAGCGTGCGGAGCTTACTTACATATACCTATGTATGTACACACAGACACGACACGCGTTCCCCCAGACTCGAGACGCGCCCGCTATGCCGTGCTATATGCTTTGGCCTCTGCGGATCTGAGCGCGCAATACCTGCGTGCTTCTGCGTGTGCCGGGATAATGCCGGGACTGCCTGCCGGGCGGCTCTCACCACCACACTGATACACACACTATGCTAATGCTCATTCTCATTCCTCACCCCCCGTCCTGGTCTGCACTTTCTCTCTCTGTCTCTTTCTTTCTCGCGACGTGAGAGCTCCCACTCCCCCGCGCGCGTCCATCTCTCTCCCTCTCCCCCTCTGACTCGATTTTAAATATATATAATAAACGTATAACTTATGCTATACGTGGACTTCAGGTCGTCGCTTACATAGATATAGATATATACTTATATATACATATCGAACTTCAAACTATGCGCATCGCGAGCACTTATACTTACTTCAGTACATGCAGTCGCAGCACAACACGCGCTGTGCATATTCGGCCGGTGTATTGCACATAGTGGCCATTTTGCGCCGTACACATACTTTATAGCATGTTATACAATTAACGAAGGAAGAGACGCTGTTCTTCGGAGCTTGCGGTTTCGAATTTTTCGCGCGCCCGATCCCTTTGCAGCTATATGGCGGGATTGTACGAATGCAGGAGGGTGGACTCGTGATGGGGAAACCTAATTTTTTCGCTTATCTTGTGAAATAAAGATGAATTTTTTATAAAGCAATTCGTTCTTGTTTGTAAATGACTGTAAGCTTACAGGGTGCGTTAACCTATGATGAGTTAAATATAATAGATTCCTCATCATGTTAAATAAATAAACCCTTCGGCTCAAGTATATGACAGCTTAAGAATACGTTCTAACTTTTTCCTCATTTCTAGATCATTCCAGCCCCTTTATTTTTACCTTTCTTTTAGCAATATACAGATTTTGACTTAAACTAATTAATAATTATTACAATAATCAAGTAAAATTACGATAGGTATAATAAACTATTTCATTTTGTATATTAATCTTCAATTTTTTCGATATGAACAAAATCGTGATTCATTATAAAAACTATTTCATTTCTAAATACATATTTGTAACAATGAAAGCGTTCTAATTATTTTACAGAACAGGAAATATAATGTTATCAATCACGTATCAATTAGCAATTTTAAAAAAACATAGTGGTACGTTTAAAGTTATGAAAACTTTTTTCCCGATTCGTGCTGTACCATACTTATCCATGCAACAATTTAAATTATCGTATATCACTTAATGGAATAGTTGACAACTCCCCTTATAAAACATTTACTAACAATTATAAAGTTTTATCACAAGTCTTCAAACGATTTTGTTAAATTTTTGTATATTCTTTATGGCGCAATACTAGTACTTCTATTCTTCTCGCTTCGCTCGGGCGACAAACTCACAATCGCGTAAGAATCGTTTTTATAGCCCTAGTGTCGAAAACAAATAAGAAATTTTAATGAAAATTAATAATAACGTATATTTTCATTTTTTAATTATTCTATTCTTCATATTTTAATAACTTTAACTGTAACAGGTTAATAATTACTTTAATCCATGACAATTAATGCAACATGAAATGAAATAATAATGGAAATATATATTAACGTGTGTTAAAATATGGTAACATTGCAAAATCGAGAGATTTTACAGTAAACTTATCAGAAATTTTGAAGGATTTCCAATAATTTTTTATTAACTTATAGAATGTGCGGGGTTTGTATTTGCATGTTTACTCGCAAACAAGGTATAGAATATATTGTTTTCAATACACAGAAAGCGTAAACAATAAAACCCCAGCCACTTAAAAAAGAACAGTGCACAGACCCACTTAAAAAAGAACAGTGCACAGACACAAGAAATAGCATTGGTTGTATATCTATATATATGAGGAACTGCGCGTTGTTCCTCGCTGTTCTTGATATACATATATAAATATACAACCAATGCTATTTCTTGTGTCTGTGCACTGTTCTTTTTTAAGTGTCCGGGGTTTAAATAGAAACATAACATATAACGATAGAACGATTTACTGAATAACAAGTCATACTCGATATATTGATATTTATCATATAAAAATTTCGCGTATTATTTTATGTCTTTTGCATTATCCATACAGACTATAAAGTTAACTATCTAGTCAATCAATATAGTAAATGCTGCTGTAATTATTTAAATCAGAAATAATTAATATAAATATATGAAATAAAACGAGCTAAATAAAAAATTTTTTTTATCCTTTCTTTACCTCTGATAAACTAATATTAAGATACATAGAAAACATCTCTTGTTATCTGTAATATATCTGTGATATAAATCTTGATATGTTATGAATACAACAAAATTACAATGGTAAACGATCATCAGGAAATTATATATGCAATGCATCTATTAATGTTTCAAAACAAACGATTATTTTAATGAAGTAGGATGTAGATTAAGTGCCAACGGGTTGTTTACGTTTTTAAATGAGATAGAAATAGTAATATATTTTCAATACAACTCACACATATATGCATAAGTTATAATGTATTTTAATAATATTAAACAACTAATAATGAGTAATTGTATTATAAGACCACTTCCATTCACTCTTATATTACGACAGAAATGAACACATTTACCGGTGTCCAAACTGTTTTTGTAATTATCATTCAAAATGTAATATTTAAAAATCAATTTAATTTTCGTTTGACCTTAATTTTATCTTTTATATTAAAAGGTTCATTGGAGTTTTTTCGAATATAATTCTTCCTATTGTTATACAATGCAAGAAAATTGTCAACTAGAATAATATTTTATTATTTATTTTGCTTTTAAAATGGTAAAAACTAAACATTTAAAAAAACAATCTCATGATTGTATATGATTTCATTTCAACTTGGCAAAAAAAACGTCGTAATTAATGTTTGGGTCATATCGGGACGAGCCTATTAAACAATCAATTGAGCAAAAAACAATCGTTACCAATAAAATTCTAAAATGTTGATAAATAATAAATTTACGAACATTTTTACAAAACTTAACTGTTTTTATTCATTATTGATTTTCAATGTTAAAATGACGCGAACCAAAGTATTATTTATCGCATTTTACTGTATTACGCGCATTTGGCAAGGCATTTCTTGTCTGCGCCAAATTAGCCTACTCTTCCCTAATTTAAAGCTGCTGCACATGCTTTTCTTTTCGCTCACTTGTAGGGCGCAGTAAATCCTGTATATTGAGTTCTTTATTGATCAACAACTTTCAAAACTACTAAACAAGAAAGTAGAAAATGATTGCACCTCATTTCTTTTAACACTGTAATTGAATTTTTACTACAAATTGATTTCTGAAAAAATAATTATGAAATAAGAATTATTTAAACAGAAATAAAAATTTATAGATAAAGATAACTATGTACGTATAAATATAACGTACGCAATTTGATTCATTAATATTATTAAGGTGGTTCCTGTCACAAAATTGACGTTAAATATACAATTTTTTTTCAACTTCTTTTTCGCATCCTATTACAATATGAGTGATGATGTACTTCGAAAGAAGAGTACTTGAACAAAAGATAAAAACTTTTTAAAACGAAATTTAATTATTCATAAACAAGATACCGTCATCTAAGAAAAAAATTTAACAAAACACAGAAATTAAAATTCTTATAAACAATATAGTATGTAACTTGACAGGTATTGATAATTTTTTAATTTTCATATCGGTACGTCTCCCTGAAATTAGAAATGTAACAAAATAAGACCTTCAAAATTGAAATCGGATAAAAAATAAAAGATTCCTGTATTTTGTAAAATTTTTTTTTAGTTGACGGTATCTTGTTTATCGCCAGTTTTAAGGCCAGGACACTTAAAAAAGAGCACGAGGCAGTACTAGTTCTCGCGTGTGTGTGTGTACTGTTTTTGTTAAGTGTCCTGGCCCTTAACTTTACTTTTGAGACAGGAACCACCTTAAATGAATCAATTAATTTAAATTCGTTATTTATGATTATTATTACGGAATGTAGACTGAAATGTAAATTAAGAAACTTCCTTGAAATCATGGCATCTATAAATATCGAGATGTGAAATCATCATAAGAAATAAATTTTTTAAATATTTTGAAGAACCAATTTTTATAATGTATTTTAAGATACATTTAATTAATCGAACGTTATTCGATTACTTACCTTATTCGTTTCATATTGAGATATGTATAAATTTATATTAAATATATAATAAAATTTTGTTGATAGTAACTTAATATTAATTATATATTCTAAATGAACACGAAAAGTATAAAAAGCATTTACAAAAAATATTGATGATTATATATGTATATATATATATATGATGAAATGATAAGCATCATATAATTGCGTTGTAAGTAAACAAGTGTGTATATGTTTGATTCAAAGTAAAAAAAACACCGGTAATCCCACGTCAGACTAAAAGAAAGACGTTTTTTTATTTAAAAAAAAAAAGATAAATGCTCTGAAAGCGAGTTCGGGATTTTTGGACAAATTTCAACAGTATCCTCGTTGTCATCATCAAAGTCAAAACTCTCCCCCACTTTTTTGTAATAATAACTGGCGAATGCTAAAAATAAAACCAGTCTATCCTTGTTCATAAGTGTAGCGAAAAAATTTAACGTATACAAGCGCCGGAGAAATACGAGCGTGAACAAACACATACACAATGAGCACACACATACTCTCCTATCGAAATATGTGCGTGCGTATATTTACTTGTAGCACTCTTATAGAGCGAGAGCGGAATAGCAGAATGAGTTTCGCGCGCGCACGTGTGTGTGTACACGCACGCACATATAAGTAGGCGTAAAAGATACGATACGGCCATACCATACGACGGAGCGGTGGCGCACGTGATTCGGAGCACTCGCGACACAGGCACACAAAACACACACCGATTGATCGGTGACGTCAATCGTAAAATCGCGGAGTTTACGTCTCGGGCCGGCGCTTTCCTTGAAGCCCGCGCAAGCGCTTGAGCACCGTCGGCAGCTGCTGTTAAGAGATACCGCTATGTTTATGTTTTTTATCCGTTTTTCTTCTCTTTTGGCGAGATCTGCGATAATGTGTGGTAACGAATCGTTGAAAAACAAGTTTGAAGTCAG
Source organism: Torymus sinensis (assembly GCA_030522985.1). Classification (NCBI taxonomy): domain Eukaryota; kingdom Metazoa; phylum Arthropoda; class Insecta; order Hymenoptera; family Torymidae; genus Torymus; species Torymus sinensis. Next base: position 53,398 of record JAPYZP010000023.1, on the reverse strand, counting down.
CATTTATAAACGACAAAATTTATTAATTTTCATACAATGATCGCACATGGCATTCAACTTCTCTCATGTAAAATTAATAAACTTTTTCATCGGCTATCGGTGATATCGGGGATCATCGACGAATCATCAAGCCGCACAAAGTGTATGCATTTGGAGTATTAAACGCACTTCGATGCATCTTTTACTTCTTTAAAACAATGATTGATATCGCTGAGAATTCATCCAAGACTGTGTGGTATACATATATATGCGCATAGATTTTATCGGCATTTAAGAATAAGGTGAAAATGTATAGTGTATTTTTTCTGTTTTTATTTTTTTTTAATAATGTCTCTAAACTTTATTATATACACATCATTTTTTAACAATCTCATCATGAGTTTCGTTTGAGAAGAAAAGAAGAAAAGGAGAAATATTATTTTGCGCCCCTGCTTTTCATCGCGTCATTAGTTGTATGTATATATGTTTTCGTACGTTAAATTTTTAGAAACAGTTAAAAGCGAATAAAACATATAAACGGTAACGCATTGTTGCTTCCAATAAAAAACAGAAAGTTCGCTCGCGAACCCTTTAATGTTTATTGCAGCAGCAACACAGGATATCTGTTCTCGAGTCTCGTGCATTCTGAATCCCTTTTTTATGAAAGTATCAAAAATATCCTTTCTAGTACTCGCGCCCCAACAGACAATAAAAAAAGATACATCGTCTTGGTAGTAAAATCATTAAAAGTATAATAACTAACTTATTCTAATGTACAGAGCTCACCTGCTTTTTACGCACGGTCCATTCGGTTTAAACTTCGTCCTGATCCCTCTTTTCTCGTCACAAAATAAAAGAATATAATAATAATAATGTATAATAAGATAACAATGATTCGCAATAATAATATTAATAATCAGAGTAATAATAATAATAATGATAAATCGCCGTATCGCTTAGAGCGCTGAATTGATTTCACTCACAAAATTGTAAAACTAAATCAGATTTTTCATTTCATTATAAATATGATACAATTGAGAATGTGTCTTTTTGTTTTTTTTTTTTGTTGTTAAAGCGACAGCAGTAAAGAGAGTAATTAATCGTAGACACGGATAGGTAATAGCATTGTATCGTTGAATCTTATGGCGATTTTTTTTTTCATTCAATGTCTCTTAGACTTATGAGTAGTAGAGTTGTGTGAGGGTTTCTCGAATTCGTAGGTATTTGTCCTCTCGTGTACGCCTCGATTTGATCGCATCGTGCGTCGGCCGAGGACGCGACCGGCAAATAAAAAGGTTGATCGTCGCGTCCTCGTCGCACGCGCAAAATCAGCACATCGCGGACTAGCGGCCACCTTGACTAGCTTGTTTTCCGTAACCTCTGCCTCGTGTTCCCCGCATTCATTCTTGTGGACGACGACGACGACGACGACAACACTGCGACGGTCGCCCGGGCCCCACGACAATTCATTTTAGTATCTCGCTGCTTTCCCAAGCGTCCAGCCCACATCAATCGCCGGGATGTTCCGGGCAACTGCGATTTACTTGGAACCACTTGTCGATGCAACTGAAACAGAGACAGGTAAACGATCATTTGACAATCTTGTACCTCGGTTTTTATATTTGGTAAACATGCGCGCGCGTCACAACCATATCGTTACGCAAGTCAGGCTTGGATGAGATGACAAGACCATTCTGCAAAGTTTTGCTCGTTTCTGAACAATTTTTTATTGAAAACTATTGTTAGTATCGCTGTAGTCTAATTTTAAAACCTCTTACGTTGAGGGTTACGGAAATATCGACGCGCAGATAACATTTTAACTCATCTCTTCAATGTTTTATTAAATATAGAAATAAAAAAATTCGTTAGTATGTTATACCAATAACAACAATTACGTCACGTAAGAAAACGTAATACTTTAGTAATCTATAGCATCTATTGTCAGTAATATTTCAATTTTTCTAATTACAGACTAAAAACTATGTTTAATGTTTTAAAACATACGAATTAGCATAATGACCGTAGTCCGTAATTAAATAGTTTTATAATACGAGAATAAGTATAGGATCTAAGAAGCCTTCATAACCCATATAAACTAAACATTAACAATTCAAGGTGTACTACAATGTTGCTGAAGTCTATAAAAAGAAGCAATAAAAGAACATTATCGTCACGATTCAACTGACTTATCAAAACCATTTTAAAACTGTTTTTTTAAATACTTTTAAATAAAATAAATAATATTAAAGAAGATCTTGCATGCTGATGACATTATAATAAACGTTTCATATTTTCGTCATTAATATTTTAATATAATTACGCGTACAAAGTGAGAAACGTAATGTAAAAATATTCAGACATTTTGTCACAAATATTTTATACTCTTAGTCAGACACTGTACATAATCTATATGAACATATTGCAGATATATTTTCATAAATACATAATTATACCTAGTCAGCTAATATTAATGAACAAAGTATACGTACATGAATAAATCGAATTGGTGTTGGACACTAGCGAATATTGAACGGGTAAAATATATTTTATAAACATTTTGATTGACCCATTTGCCAAATTTTTTGTTTATTCATTCTTTCAATTCTTCCGTGAGTATCAAAAAAGATATTTATTGATGAGAAAATAACAACATAAAATCGCCGAATCATTATTGATTGCAATCATTTGTAAACATCTTTAATATTTTTATTGTTAAGCCTTTTTACGCAATTTTTGTTTTTTTTTAAATGCTTCGTAAGTAAATACGCGTAAATCATTGATTGTCCTGTTATCTTATAAAATTCGTAAAAAAAGTTTCTACGATAAAATATTTTATCAGAATTTATATATCCATATATATTATAAACATTACGTATTTTCTGAAGCTACATAATTCGCAATTTGGAAGTGTGAATTTTATTGGATTTCCACCTCTTATCGAATTATAATTTACTTTTTTTAACCCTTATACTTAACACACTTCTGCTACAGGCAGATTCACTGTCCCAGCGTAATGACACTGGCTTGAGGGGATACTGGTACTTTTTTTATATCGCTCTATACCCGTTCCCCTTTTAGGTTCACGTACTTAAAATTAAGGAAAAACGGGCCTGAGGTGGTTCCACCCGAGTGTGTCAAACAAGGGTTAATATAGGTCATACTCTTCTAATTTGAAAAACTGCTTTAGACTTCTATTTCAATTTATACTGTTTATATGTAACTAATATTGTTAGATGTATAACAAAATATAACTGCATAAAAAAAAATAAAAAATTTCAGAACGAAAAGTATTTTAAAATGATTTTTAATTACGATATTGAAAATATGAATGTACGCTCCTATGAATACCAAAAGTAGTACTTAAAAGAATAAAAGTAATATTACGCAAAAATTAAAAAAAAAAATTAAAAAAAAGACAATTTAAAGTAGATTGCATAAATTTATAAAAACTGTTTACCCGACAAATTAAAAGCTGAAAATATTTATTCTTTTACGCTTCTTAGCTTATTTGTTGACGATATGATTTTTATGATCAGCTAATTTTTTAACATTTCAACTTGTAGGAGAAAGTCTTGTGAACGATGTACATAAAGTGTAATTGAGTGAATGACTTTTTTTCCTTTATTTCTCAAGACTGACCTGTTGGGTGACTGCCCTTCTTATCAGATAAGTAGGGGAAAAAAGGTAAAGCCTTAAAAGGGTAGGGCTAACCAATCTTGTATAGCTTTTTTCGGAACTCAACGTGTTGCTAAACTCAGCAGAAAAAAATTAAAATTTGTACGAGAATAATTCTCTTGGAGTATTTATACGATCTAACAATAATTTAATAAAAATATTAGCTCGTTATATAATTTTTGGGAAACTTATTTTTATAATAAATTATATTTTAATACATTTTTTTTCGATTTTATGAAAAAAATAATCGAAATATAACAGTTTTTCAAAATTGATTCCTCTTCCGCATACAAAATCACGTATATGAAATTTGACTGTTTATTATAATTAAATCCTAGAGTTATAATTTTTTACAACTTATTAATTATAAATTTATAATATATATTATGTATATATAAAAAGTAACATTTGTCATTTATGGCTACATTTTTAAAATTTAATTATGATTTAGACTCGTTTATAGGGGGCGTTATAGGATCATAAGAGCGTTATAGGGTTCATTAATAAGAAGTTTAAAATGTATAAAACTAAAATATTCAAAAATTAAAATGCTCAAGAATAAAAAATAATCCTAAAACCATTTTTTGAGAAAAAAAAACGATGGTGATAAACTGGAATTGGAGCCTAAAAGCATTGTCAGATTTTCAATTCCACCGGGATTGGTTAAATATCGTTGAATAACTAATTAAACTAACTTTATTTTATTTATCTGTTTTTAAATTTAAATACAGTTAAAATAGCAAGAAATGAGACTCTGCCGAACAAACTCCGCTAGTATCTTATATAATTTATACGTGATGTAAACTTACTTTTTGTGATATATGCAGAGGCAGGGCAAGCGGGCTATCACGTCTCCAGGTTGAAGATCTTCTAAGCAAATGACACATTCACCTTTTTCGTCCGCGAGTACGTCCTCTGCAAATTGAAAAGTTATTTTTAGACTAGAGGCGTCGAATTACAACTCTTAGTTGAGCATTTTAATCTGGTAAGAATCACTATAATTAATAAAATATTCAATTATTTTGAATAATCAATTTTTTTATAAAGATATTTATTTGTTTAATAAGAAAATCCAACTACTATGACCAAATAAAATTTTAATTTATGAAGAAATAGTAAAACTAATATAAACTTATAAAATATAATGAATAACTTCTGATACTACAGAAGAAATAACTATATCGATTATTTTAATATTTAGCTTTTGTTAAGACGGTTCTCCAGGTTTTGACGATATTTAAGGGGTTACTGAAACTTTGCATAACTATTAATAAATACTTCAAATACCTTGTAAGGGAAAAGTTGGAGAAAAACTATTTTGAAAACGGCAAGTGTAACATTTATCACGATTTTGAAAAATGAGATTCTAATAGTTTTGTTTGTAAGCTTTCAAAAATATTAAGTATTAAATTGGCGATATCTTGTAGGTTAATTTAGAATCCGCTACGATGCTTAGCAACGACGCCATTCGATCTAATAAACACAAGAAATATTGCTATATGATTATTCAAATTATGCCCATGGTTTTTTTTAGCATTTTCTATTTTATCTAACAATATTTTTTATAAATCGTCCTTTTCTAGGTCTTCTTTTTATCCTAGGTTTATTTATACAAAAAATTTTTAGATTGGGAGTCATTTTTTCTTATGAAATAGAAAACACACTGCACATGTAGCAGAAAGACACGGCACATAAATAAACAAGTTTAATTGACTTTACTATACGTAGTCAAAGTGACTTCAAATAAGTAGTTTATAATACTTGCATAATAATTTATATGAAAGCAAACTGCCATACCTTTTTTCAAAAATATAAAACATATTATTAAATCATTTTCGATCTATATTTCATTAGTTTTTAAAAGAATTTTTGCACCACTCATTTAACTAAAGAGTTGCTGGAGAACCTCCTTAAACATGATCATGCTTCAGTATTATTTATTTCTTAACTTTATTATTACATTTTTATAATAGAAGCAAATAATCTCTGCACTATTTGATCTTAATGATTTTACGGTAATGTTTAGTCAGATTTTTCGATTTGAAACTATGTATCTTTGAGGTTCAAGTGTCGACGTTTCATGAGAATCGCAGATTACTTCATCAACGCAGCCCTGAACCGGAAGGTTGAGGGTTCAGCGTCTGTATTGAATGCTATATACCGACATACATCACACGTGCATGCACGCACGCATACACACCGCGTGCACACGGTTGATTTACGATGCATGCGAGTACACGTTTGAAATCCAAAAACCCATGAGACTACAAGAAACTAGTCATTATAACAATATAAATCCTAATTCATCAATTTCCGTAAATATATTAGATTTTAATGTAAAACAAAAATTTGTATATAACTCTTGCAACTCTACTCCATATTGCATAAAAATTACTTTCGAGGCGGAAACCTTTGATAATTTTGATAATTGTTCTATAGGTGTGTGCGTGCGTGTGTGTGTGTGTGTGTCTAAAAGTAATACTATAGGTACTACTATAGATATTTGAAAAATCGGCTGTCATATTTAATAAATAAAGATTAAGCTTATTATTTTATAAGCTTTTATTTTTTTATCACAATATTGCATGGAGCTACTATTCTCCTTCATTATTTCAAAATTAATGTCGATGAAAAGAAGATAGCCGCTGATGCATGGGGAAACGTAGTTAAACGTAGAATGTACATGGTTGTTCAATACACGTCGAAATATAAAATTAAAAAAAAATTTCTATGACAAAATGCGGGGACTGTTATGAAAATTGATACTGAAATTTAAGTAAAGAAATGAAAATCAATATTAGGCGATATTCAATACTAAAAAATGAAAATAATTACAGCATTTTTTGCACAGCAAAATTCTTATACGTACGTGTTTAAGTTTTTATAGATTCTTTATGTTAATCATTTTATAAGTTTTGGGTTATTTGAAATGGTCAATCATGAGTATTTTATTTTGAAAATATTTTAAAACTATTAACAATATCATTTGCATGATTCATTTTCAAAGCAATCATTAATCTCTATGTTTCGGAAAATACCGTTAAACAGATTTTTATGTTAATCTAGATTTTAAAATTTGTATTTAGTTGGTGATAAATATGTTTATACATATAAAAATGAAGTAAATGGCTTTACATCCTCTAATAATGTGATTATTTCGTATGCAGTTAGTAGCAAGGGAAAGTAATCCACTTATCTATCCTAACTTTTGTGATAACTTTTTTCTGGTTTCTTGTGTTTCAGTATATCATGATATTAATCAAATATATACGCATTGTTAAAAGCAAAATTCATTAATTAATAAATTAAAAAATGAAAATAAATATGACAAATACAAAAAATATCACTCAATAATAAACCTAACACGAACTATGTGTAATGTCGATGAAAATACAAAAACGTAGTTAAGTTCTAATTAAATATAAATTAAAGAGTATAAATATTTTTTTTTATTTTTTTTAAACTTAATTTTAGTTTTTTAAGAAAATTTACTACAGTAGCGCTCGGATACACTAGTTACATGTGATTTTTACTTTTGAAATAGTAATTTTCATGATTTATGTAGCAAATGTGACTGATACTGTGATATTTCGTTTTAGCAGTCATACAAAAAAACTATTTTAAATAGTAAAATTTGTTACAAAAATCATAAAAAATTTTTAAAAATTAAAATTTTCTATGAAAATCATAAAAAATATTTGAAAATTAAAATTTACTACGAAAATCATAAAATTACTATATTGTTAAGGTGAAGCTAGTGGCCTTGCTGCCCAGTGGTCATGGAAAGATCGGAAAGAGGGAAAAAAAGGACAACCAATTTTTTTTACAACAATTTATCCTTCTTTCCCTCTTCCCGATCTTTTCGCAACCACTGGGCAGCAAGGACATATGGTTAAAATCGATGATTACTTCGCATATTATAACACAAGTAACGGCATTACTTGAAAGAACGATAAAATATGAACTGTTGGCAAAGTAAATACAACCACCTAAAAAAAAAATTCAATAAAACACTGGATTTTTTTCTAATTCCTATCTGATTTTCATTTGGTCTCATTTTGTTCTTTGTTAAAAAATGGAAAATTATCAAAATAAAAATTACTAATAAACCACAAACAAATGTTATCAACAAAATTCGAGATAAAATATAAAAAAAACTGCTTGTACCACAATACAAATATAAATACTAATTGTGCTAGATTTACACTTAAAATTGCAATATATGTGTAGAAGATTCAAAAAGAGTGATGTTAGGCTTCCTGAATTTTTAATATGTTATGAAAATTTAGTAGAAGTGTTCGTAGGTAGTATTGAATGTTGGGGACTCCCGAAACGTCGGCAATAAAAAATTCAATGAAACAAAACCGGTTTGTCTAGAGTCCGCTGTTTACCATATCTCCGACAATATGTTATTAAACTTATAATTCAAGTAATATATTAGTTTTTCGAAAAATTGCTAAATTAGAGTTAAACAGATGACTTTTACAATGAAGTCTTCATAAAAACCTATACCAATAAGCGATGTGCCTGCGAATTTTATCAAAATCTTCCGTAAAAAAACCACTATATCGCGATAAAACCCCTTAAATATCACGTACCTTTTTTTTTACTATATCTGATTGTAAACTTATATCCTTATTAAAATTAATACAATTACACTACTATTTTGGGTTTTTTGCTATATTTATAGCAATTTTTTCTCCTTATAAGTAAAACAATGAGTTATAAGAAATACATAGACTATTCACTGATAAAAATTTTTCCATCGGTCTTACGGTCTTATAAATTAAAATGGCAGTCTACGGGGTTGATTATAAACAAGAGCAATCTGACTGCCCTTAATATTAATTAATTTAATTTATAAGACTGTATGACCGATGGAAAAATTCTTATCAGTGAATACTAAATTACAGTCGACATAAGTAATATTTTTAATTATAATACATAGACTAACAGTTGTATTATGTATAATAGCAAATTAAATGTGAACCACTTGAGCAGGGAATCTTTTTTGTAACATTTAATTTTCATAACTTTTATTATATAAATTGCAAAATTCTTCTTCAATACAGTAGCTAATTGCCCGATATCGTATCGATATATCGAAATATCCATATATTGGTTCACAAATATCGATGTTTCGAATCGATATATAGACCGGGAAATATCATGATATCGATATATTACGTCTGGATATTAATTTGGATATGCGAATTATTCTTATTTAAAAAAATAATAATTAAGGAAGACTAACATCAAAATTAATTTAAGGAGGTCCTACCGGTACGTCACTAGTCAAAATGAGAGCACTTTTTATTTATGATTCATTCGCGAGGTATATTCCCGTAAAGAAGTTGCACAGATGAACTTACACGAAATACCGATTATTCATTCAAATTGTACAATTTTATTTGGTCTTATTATCAATTAAAAGTTCTTTACAGACGCTAATTTGACTCATTTTTTGAGGTTAAATGTACATTTCTCGTATTCAACATATTTTTGTTATAAGTTAGCGTCCACCAATAATATTTCTGAAGAGTAATAAATTTTCGTCATCATTTCATTATCTACTACAAAAAATATGAATAGAATCTCAATGTCCAATGCTTTATAACACACAAATAAGTACAAAGAAATCGCAACTTCTCATAAGAGCCCATGTTAATCAGCAAAAAACGAAATGTTTTTAACATATTTACAAACCTGTATGCGAAATTTCACATGTATCTTAATTTTAATTCTATTGCTGATAGAACCTCCTTAAATCGTATTTAGGTGTGTATCGATATTTAGGACACTGATAGGAATTGATACAAAGTATCAATAATTTCTTGTGCATCGGGACTCCTTAATATCGGAGTTAATATCAAGGTTTAGTATATCGATATCACGATATTGTGCTGGTCTATATATCGATACCAAAATATCGATATTTGTGAACTAATATATCAATCTCGGTATCAATATTTCGATATATCGATACGACATCGGGCATCCCTACTAGCTATAGATAGCAGATTTACTGGTAAACGTAATTCATTTCGCAGATATGGCGCAGACACTGAAACCATACAACGAACGCGCATCCGTATACCTACGCAGTACGCACGCATGCACGCAGTCGTACGCACGCAGACACACATACACGTGTGCGCACACACACAACGAGAATTTCTTCGCAGTCAAACATGAATGAACGGGGTAAGTATACTATGTATAAAGACAGTACGCGATTAAAAATAAAAAAAAATGTTGACTACAGTGTATTGCAGATGCAACTATAACATCTTTATAATGAAGCGTTTATAATTCGTAATAACAATATTACCCATCAAATCTAGATCTTCATCAATAGAATTTCGATTTTTTAATAATAGTTCATTCTTCTTATGTGTAATAAAATAAAATTATGAGCGTATAGAAAAGATATAATAATATATAAATATCAATTTATTAAAAAATAAATAAATAATTGATTTACTTTTGAAATTCTAAAATATTTTCTTTAGAAAAATACTTGTTTTACTATATCTTCATAACCCTTGTTGAAAAATGAAAGATAAAACCCCTTAGGTAGCTTGTTATATTTCGAAATATCAATAATTTTTTATAAATATAAAATACTTTCAGTTACAAGAAACAATTACGTTATGATAATTACTAGAAAGGAATTAATGTTTCAAGCAATTTCAAATAACAGTCTAAAAAAGTTTGTAATATAAGTTTATCTAATGTAGTCATTAGTTTCTATTCAATACCATCAAGATAAAGATTCATATGATAAATTAAAATGTCAAAGAATACCGAAATAAAACTTACCATTGTAACTAAGACGTGGTTTGGTTAAACACATAACAAGGTGACATTCTATGTCATCTGGTAAAATAAACTTGGAACATACTGGGCACTTTAAACCTTAAACAGAAAAAAAACACAACAACATGAGCTACAGCAGAACTGATGACACAATGCCGCAAAATTGTGGCGCAAAATCGATATACCATAAAAAACTCGTCTAACCGCATGCGCTGGTACAACCTCGGTTTCGGAGTCATGCAAGCACGAGCTCACGATCACTCCCATAGTAGAATCGGCTAACGTCGAAAACACTACCCATCACGTTGACTATACGGAAAAAACTCCGACCTACTCGTCATCGTCACTCCTAAAGAATGCGATCTCCGAAAAATAGTCAATTCGCGGGCCAAGTTGTAGCAGGTACTACGCGAAAAGCCGACGAGGTATTTGCGTTCCGGAGCTTCGACAAGTCGTCGGAGATCGGTCATCGATTGCACGCGGTGTCGCACACCGGTTACCAGGCCAACTACCCCGGCAACGCGCGCCAAAACAAACGCCCCCCTCACCCGCGCTCTTGTCCGCGTTTGCGCGACATTCGCGTTCGTCTCGCCTAACTCCACCTACATCGCGCCTTGCGTGCGACGACTCTAAAGTCTAACTCCTGTGCGAAATTATTAGCACTGGTGTTATAAGTACTTTTAGCGGCACCGCGCTCTCTTCGGAATTTTCCGAACATAACCTCAACCTCGGCTAAGAACACGACGGAGACGATTATGATGATGACGATGTGTTCGGTATAGGTTAGGTTCACCCACGAAAGTCGTTCGGTCACTCCTCGATCATAATACAGGCCGAAGGGGCTCCAAAAAAATTCCAATCAATGCATTTTTTCGAAGGAACACGCACGTAAATTGCTCGGCCGTAATTTTTCTTGCGACACGATCCAGCGACTGTTGATACCTAGTTTCAGACACTTGTAAGAGCAGAAAATCAAGGGGAAAAAAACTGAACACAAAGGAAATACGTATATTCACCGATTTCACATCGCTTTTGTATACTTTTTTTGTAAATTAAAAATAAATTAAGTAAGGAGTGTCAAAAGGAGCATTCGCAATCGTATTTAATTGACTTTTTTTGCTCTCACAAGTATCGTTTGTTACCAAATGATATTTGTAATATATATCTTGACCTCTGCACATACCATTTAGAGACCAAATGTGTGAAGGCAAGCTGTGTGCGGCATAAACTCTACTGCTTTCTTCGTCTAAGTCATCTGCGTCTAGCTGAGGTAGTCCTAGCACCTGGCCAACACCTACTGCCGATGCAAGAGCTCCTTGTTCTGCTGATATATCAGGCACAGAACTCAGAGATCTCGCTCTTTGTCTGCTGTCTCCTGATACTCTGGAGGACTGTGACTGATTCGCTGCCTGGTGTTGGCGTTGGAGCATACCCACACCGCCAGGCAGCGAGTGCAGTGTGGAGAAACCCTGCATCGTTGTGTCATTTGCTCCTGTGGATGATTGGCCATTGCCACCGGCATTTTGTGTGATGGTGCTGGTCTTTGCACCCATTCCTTCTTCTTAACTTGGAATCCTACTCACAGCTCTAAAATTGAAAAAATAAATAGATAGTAATAATATAATAGTAATAAGAGTATATTCTTTTATTTTGGAGAAAAAATAGAGCCACTTCTCAATATTCGCTTATTAGTTAATGTAAATAAAGAATAAAAATAAAAACATGAACACATGTTATGAGCATGTAAGATAGGCATTTAAAAAAAAAAGAAATAAACAGAATTAAAAGGACAAAAAACCGTTCTAACCTTTTCAAAGACCTTGGTCCGAGTCAATGTTTATTTTTTCGGCGGATTCAGCAGCAGCTCTCGGGCGCGCTGTAATCGCGCTGCTGCGCACGAGGACAACGCGTCGTTGCCCCTCGTCGAAGGGAGCTCGGCTAAAGAGAAGAGCGGACGGACGTTGACGGCGACGACCGAGAATAGCCTTGGGCCCTCGGCTCAGCGAACTCTTGGCGAAAAAATCTGGCCGACGAAACGTACGTGCGCTGCACGCAGTTCGCTCTTTTCAGGCTCTCGCTCTCAGGCCTCAGCTCCTCTCTCCGCTCCTCTTCTCTTCTGCCTCTCTCTCTTTCTCTCTTCTTTCTCGCTCCTCTTCCCTCTCCTTCTTGGCTCCGTAAAAGCGGAGCGCGCGCGCGCACGCGACGACGACGACGAAGACGGCGACGACGGATTTTTTCTCCTCGCTCCCTTCTCGGTGCGTGATATTTCGCCGTCGCGAATGTACACACACGCGCACACACTAGCGTTGGCTCAATTTCCTTCTTCCCTCTCGTTCCCGCGCCGTTTCTCTCTCGCTGGGCTAGCTGTGCTGTGCTGCTGCTGCTGCAGTCGTGCGTAAAACCGTCTCTATCTCTCGCGTTCTCGCGTATGTATATACTTACGCGCGGTGCCTCTCCGCCTCCTGTGCGTGTGCTCTCTCGTGCTCTCACGGACTGCTGTGCTGCTGAGAGGAAAAGAGAGAGAGCGAGCAAAGCAACACACTCACACACCGCACGCGCGCAGAGAGGGAGAAAATTCGACGAAATCGCTCGCCAAGACACTGACGCGAGAGCGCGCTCGAAAACACGAGAGCAAGAGGCAGGGACGGCGGCGACGTTCCTCTCTCACTCTCCCTTTTGTATTAAGGGGAACGCAACCTTTAGACTATTGTTTTGGAGAAAAACAAACACAAGCACGCACTTGTACGTACTCTTAGATAGGGTTATATGCTTTTCTTTCCTGTAAATATAACTCTCCAACAGAAGAGTCTCAGTCTCAGGTCCTATGCACAGTCTTAGGCCGTGTTGTCAGCGACGACGGTTAGGATGGCGTGTTCGCAAGTTTTCCTCGGCTGCAAGGCAGCGGTGATAATGAGTGGCGACAACGGCATTGGCGAGTCATCGCTACGCGCCGACGTCGCAGTGGACGGGCTCTGCTTCACGCGCAAAACATCCCCCAACATCTGAGGCGATAGGCGCTCTCGCGATAAGTCGTCGACGTATAGTCTCGAGCCGTGTGTAATCGTACCATCCGACAAGCGAGAGAAACACAACTCCGTTACTTAGTCCGTTCCGTGCCGTAGCCGTGTGTGTATACATGTGTGTGAGCGCGTGTTGTACTGTTGTGTGTATAACGTAAGTGTCTTTCTCGTCTCCCGTGCCCGCACTCGCTCCCGCTGCGCGAGCGAGCGAGCGAGCTCGGCTTGTAATCGTGCCGCCAGCCGAGTCGAGCCGAGCATGCATGCACATCAGCCAGCTCTCGCTCAGCTGCGTACGTGCGGGAGGAGCGGGGAGGAGGGCGGCGAAGAAGTTTCGGCTCTGTTCTGCAGCTGCCCTCTGTTACTCTCTATACCTATTATATGTGTGTGTCGTGTGAGCACCGCACTTGCATGTGTTTAGTTTCCCTTTCGCCCTTCAGAGTTTGGACTCCGGTTTGAACTTTGGAACCTGACGCAGCTGTCTCACTTTTCCCGAGCTCGCGAGGCGAGATTCCCTATAATACCTATAGCTATAGTACATATGAAAGCTTGATTTGCTTTTGTTTTTCGCTCCTTCATGTGCGCAGTAAGTTCCTACACTATAGGCACTAACTCGTATGTAAGTGTCAAGATAATAAGTAATAATAATATGACAGCGAAAGGACTTTAATCCGCAGGAGGCGTCGAGTGTCATGTGTGACTGTGGGTGCGCGATATACGCGTGGATTTAAATTTGATACGAAAAGCGACGACTAGGGGGCGCAATGCCCAATTTCGCGATTCTCGCGACGGACCTAATGCACATTCGCACTTAAATGTAGTACCAGAGCATTTCGGAGCCACGCGAGCGAGCTGATCAGCCTATCTAGATTACCTATATATCTTTGCAGCCCCTCCGGCTAATTAAAAACATTTCTAGAACAATGTCAGCGTCGGGCCGGGTTTCGCCGAGTGGCTAAAAAGCGCGCTTTGGCGACGAGCCGCGCTACTTATGGTCTCATTTATAAACGATTCAAATATTTACGGTAAACAATTACGTGTAAAGTTATATGCGCTTATTATTTATTTGACGTTTCTTGTATAGAAATTAATACGTAGCATTTTACTCTAAATGGGCAATAGTGGAAAAGTCACTATTTCTGAGTGCATATATAATTATATACACTATTCCGGTAGTGGAGAAATTTTCACTATGAAGTAGCAACTTTTTCCCCTATAATTTTTCCTAAAATTATTGGAAATATTCTAAATATTAAATTATATTAAATTATCTGATACTGGAAAAAAATAAATTTTTCTTGTAGAATTTACACAACGTTACATTCCGCAAAATAGGTAGTATGTTTTTTTAAATTCTTTTAGTTATGAATTATTCAATAGGCAACTTAATAAATATTTATATAAATTGCAAAAAAGTTACTGCTAAGCAAATTCGTAGTGTGAACGCTTACAGAGCATTATAATAACTCTAAATTCAAACTGCCAGATGTTATTCTGAAAGACAGCGGATAACGTTGAGTATACATGTATATGAAATAGATTAAGGGGGTACGTTCTATGGCCTAAAATAGACCATATATATTTTTTTTTTAATGACTTGTTTATAATTACATATATTATTATTATTATATATATTACATGGTGGGAAACAATATAGTATACTAGACTCGTATTTCAAGTAACTGAACAAAACTTTTTAACCAGAATTTCAGTACTTATAAAGTAGATATAAACAATTGAAAAAATTATTTAACAAATCACCTTAATCGTTTTTCTTTTTGCTTCGATTTTAATTTGATAAGGGTCATTTTAATCTCTGTGAAATTTCATTAGGAGCTGTATCGTGGGACGAATTAATAAATTTGTAAATCCTAGAAAGTTATAGGCAATTGTTTAACTGAATTTAATTAAATCCAATATCAGATTAGAACAAAACTTGGTAAACAATTGCCTGTAACTTTCCAGGATTGAAAAATTGTTTAATTCGTCCCACAATACAGCTCCTAATGAAATTTCACAGATTAAAATGAGTCTTTCCAAATTAAAATCGGAGTAAGAATAAAAAAGATTAAAGTTATTTGTTAAATAATTTTTTGAATAGTTTATATCTACTTTATAAGTACTGAAATTCTGGTTAAGAAATTTTATTCCGTTACTTGAAATACGAGTCTACTATACTATATTGTTTCCCACCATGTAATATAATTATAAACAATTCATTAAAAAAATGGTCTATTTTAAGCCATAACAAAAAGATTAAAAAAAGATTCTGGAGAAAATAGAAAAGTATGAGAAATCTATTCATCTCAGAAAGTAGGAAATGCGTAATACGGGAGTAGCGAAGTAGTAAATAATCTAATCTGTAATACATATGTTCGCGATATCATCGATGCGCATTTCGCCCCAAACTAAGATCTTATCGCATTTCACATTACTTGTGATAAAGAAAACTCTACTTGGATAAATCAGTACAAAGCTGAAAAAATGAATATATAATATTTAGAAGAAGAGTATACTCACTTTCTTGACTGAAAATTGGGACTATACATGAAACAACATTTTAAATATATCACGATATTATAACGCGGTATTATAATTTATGTAACAAATATATGTATGAAATATTTTGTGTAAAATGTTAAATAGTCAATAAATAAAAAATTTGTTGTATAAAGGTCTTAGAAAATTTACTTAGTCTCTGTTGTGAGGAAAACAAAGAATTTTATTCCCGCTAAAACAGGGAATAATATTTATTATTCCCGTTAAGCAAGGAATAATATTTATTATTCCCGTTAAGGAAGGAATAATATTTATTATTCCCGCGAAACAGGGAATAAAGTATTAGAGTGAATAAAATGCTACTTTTGTCCCGCTTTTCAGGTAAATAAAATTCCCATTATAATGGAGCTGTGAATAATAGTACATATAGTACTTTATTCCCATCTCCATTGTGGTCACTTTATAGATTTGAAAAGCTATTTTGTATTTTATGTGTTATAATTTTGTTAGTTTTAACCAAATTCACTATAAACATAAAAATTTAGATGATGTGACTGTATTCCTACTTATGCGGGACGTAATAGTATATTGTGTACCTACGACATAAAGTGGGCCTTTTTAGAACGAGTCTGCAGACGTAGATGCGACCTAGCACGAACCGAATTTGCGAACCGAAGACAGGTACTTACTGCAAACACGCAAGGTCAAAAGGCCTGGAGTTTGGTCTTATATATTGTACAGAGAAATTTCCTAAGAAGTCGTGGAACTCAGAAATATAAATAGTATATTACGATACTAGTGCGATAAGTGGCACTTCCTGGCATGGCGAGTTACGCGCCCGAGCGCAGCGAGGGCGCTAACGCCGTGACAGAAAGTGTCACTTAAAGCACGCATAATATTTTCTGCTTGAAATAACAATTAACCGTTTTCAAAAGTACAGTCAACTTAAAAATTGAGCTCTTTTTTGGAAATCCAAAGTTTATATCAAGTGTACTTTTATTAACGTATTAAATTAAATTTATTTTAAGTGATTCTAATGACAGTCTTGTTTGACTTAGGAAATATCAAGCTAATGGCCATGCTGTCAATATACTCTAAGATGTTATTTTTTCCTACTATTGTCTATATCCACGATATATCAAAATCTAATCTTTTGGTCAACTGTTGGAGAATTTTTTTTTTCTAGGAGAAAAGAATTTAAAAGAAAATTACAAGTTTAGAAAATAAGAATGTTTTTGCTTTAAAAATTAAATTATTGAAATGTAAAAAAGTGTTTCTATAGAAAAATTTCTAAATAGATAAAGTTCTGGCAGAACTTTGTCTCTTTTCTAATAGATAGAGCCTGTCAAAACAGAATAAAAAATTTAGCATCAAAGGCATAAAACTCCTCCGGTTTCACTAAGATTTTATTGTATTTTTTCTAAAAAAATGTATCATGTGTGTCGAGGCAAGGCCTGTCTGCGTCCTCCTGACGAACCCAACAGAAACACTTTTCTACATTTCAATAATTTAATTATTGAGAAGCAAAAACATTTTTATTTTCTAAAATTGTAATTTTCTTTGAAACTCTTTTCTCCTGAAAAAAAAAATTCTCCGAGAGTTAAAGAAACGTTTACATTGTGATATATCGTGGATATACACATACTCGGGACTGAGAATAGTAGGAAAAAATAACATCTTAGAGTATTTTGACAGCATGGCCATTAGCTTCTTAGTATTAAATAAAGATAATAAATAAGGTTTTGATAATTAATTATTATTTATAACCTATAGTAATACTAACTTGCGACTTGGAGTTATATGCCCTTCGCACAGAACCCCGTACGGTCGCATACGGCTGCGTTCGACCGCGTACGACGATAATAGGTACGGAAGAACTTAGTGATTTTTGCTGATACCAACAGCCGTAATTTCATAATCCCCATTATAACAATCTGTATCTTAATAAAATATGGGGAACTATAAAAGGTACATTAGCAAAAGTTTTTCCGTATCATCGTACGCAGTCGAACGCGCAGTCGTACGCGACCGTACACGTTTATCTGCGTTTAGGGCAGTGCGGTTAGGGCAATGTATAAACAAAACAACTATCTATAGAACATCGGTATACATACTACATATACCTAATACACGCGTGTATTATACGTTGGTTACGCGCAAAGGTAACGATAGATTTAGGGTAAAAGAATTATTTACGTAATCACGAATGTCCTATCACAAAGATTATTTTACGGCGATGTGAGGTTCAAAATTAATCGGATTTCATTATTTAAATAAATTAATATTCAAACGTTTATTTGGAAAAATAATTCTGTCAGGCGCTTCGTATTTATAAATACATTGCTCAAAAATTTTTTTGAGTGATTCTATTAGCATTTCCATGAGATATCCTCTTTTTAAAACTAGATCAAAATTATACAAATGCAGATTCATACTTACCGGCATTCCGGTTTTTATTTAATTAAATAAATTCTGAGTAGGTTTTTGGAAAAACAGGTCTGTCAGGTCTATACTCAAAATGTTTCTTTAGCAATTCTATTAGTATCTACAAAAGATGTAGACGTTCTAATAAATTATGTCGGTACCTCACCCTGTAATTGCAAATGTAACAAAATGAGCGAGACCTTCAAATAATCAGTAATTAAATTTGGTTTAAATAAATGTTTTTCTTTTGTTGAAGTACCCTAGCTTCTTTCCAAATAGATCATCACTCATATTGTAATATGCGAAACAGTTGTGAACAAAATTTTTAATTTATCGTCAATTTTGACGCACAAATAGACGTAATTTCATTATTTAAATAAATAATATACGATTTCATTGGAAATGAGTTATTTAATAAACTGATGTTTATACATGCATTTGCATGATCCATCGTTACCGCAATGTTTGCTAATTTAAAAAAGTACATCTATTATTACAAATTAGAGTTAAATTATTTGATTATAGTTTAATTCGGTACTATAATGTCCTTTAAATTATATTTTAAAATCTTTCTCAATTTTATTTCTTCTTATATAAGTATTTGATATCTAAATTCGCGCTCTTTTACATCGTTTCGTAAAAATGTATATACATATATACAAAAGTACTTTGCAGCTTGCAGGTGTAGAATGCGCATGTGCACTATATTTATACATATCCTATGTATTCACTTACACTCATGCAAATATGCAATACATTATATAGGTACTATTATATAGGTACAACGTCATACAGCGATGGCTGCGCTAAAACCGAGAAAGACGCCGCCACCGCTTATGCCGCCGCGCAGCACGCCAGCACCGAGCGCAGCCGACTAAGGACACAGCCCGACCCGACTGTAGTAATAGTTAACTGCGAACATGTCTTCTCGCATACAAGCCACTAAAATTGGCGATTTTAGTACGGTTTTACGCTGACGATCGTCTGTCAGTGAATTCGAACAATAACGTGTTCGTCAAAGATACATTTCCTCAGAAAAGTTTCCGCGTAAGTTGGAAATATCGATTGTCGTCCACACAAATGCGTTCGCGCCGTTCCATTTTCTTTCACACCGATGTTCGAGTATAAACAAAATTTTAATGATTAATTGCCGATTATAGGTGATAATTTTACTATAATCAATTGACTAAGCAAAATGGCTGATAAGGGATTAATGAAGGTAAGGTTTTGAATGTTTATAATTTAATTGTTGGACAAGTATCACGCTGTTAGCTGAACTTAACCTAAAAATGCGTCTGCGTTCTAGCAAATTGCGGAGCAAAAGCTCAAGGCATTCTCCATTGGCACTATGGGGAAGAGGCCGATGAGCAAAAAGGAAGTTGAAGAACAGCGCAAAAAGGAGCAAGAACAAGCTGCAGCTCAAGCCTTTGAAGAATTCGTTGCTACATTTCAAGAAAGTTCCAACAAAAATTCAAATAAAGTTTGGGTCAAAGCTGGTACTTATGATGCAGGCAAAAGACGTGAGTATTTTACAGATTTTATTATTTGCTATTGGTTTGTCTACATTTCTTATTTTTATTTTCAACTAATTCAATATTTTAGAGGAAGATACAAGGGAAAAGGGAAAACTCTACAAACCTCAGCCAAAGATCTCAGATCTTGCAGATAATCGCTCCTCACAAGAACAAGCTCAGGAATATGCAAGACTTCTTGGTTCCAATGATCGTAAGCTGGATAGGCTTGGTAAAAAGAAGAAAGAAGGTGAAAAGAAAAAGAGTAACCTTGAATTATTTAAAGAAGAATTGAAGATGATTCAGGAAGAGAGAGAAGAGCGTCACAAATATAAAGGAGGAGTGAAACCTGTCGTCACATCTCAAAGTGAAGATCCAATGATACAAGCATTAAAATCAGTAGAAGGTTAGTCTTCAATTTTTCTGTAATTTTCAAATTTGTTAATACAACTGTTATTATTATCTTAAAACTTATTTTTCCAAAATAAACTATAAAATTATTTAAAATTGAGATTAATAATAGGCAGAGTTTAAGTATTTTCAATTGTTGACCTATTCGATGCATGGTATACAGTATATGGTAAACAGAGAAATTGAAAAATTACTCCCTGTACTCAGAAAAGATACACTGCGTATGTATCATGCTTAAATAAAATCTAGAGATAAGACAATTAAAGAGTTTGTACATATAAATCTATGTTGTATATCTCTATAAAATAGGTTGGCAGTACAATGCATTAATAACCTGATTAAAAAGACATAAATTATTTCTTTAACTGTTAAAACTTTTATCCCTTTATCAATTCCTTTTACTGTTAAACTTTTACCCTTTAATTTTGTTGATTATGAAAGCAACTTTTTAATGACATCTTAATATAATAATCATTTAGGTCCTGTTATTACAGATGGGTCATTTGATAACGGAGATCCAAACACTACAAATCTATATTTAGGAAATTTGAACCCAAAGGTAATATTTTTATCGCCATATTAAATCAACTCGATTAATATTATTTCAAATAAATTAAAAAATTATTTTTTATTTCCATTTCATCAGATAACTGAACAACAACTAATGGAAGTTTTTGGTAAATTTGGACCATTGGCTAGTATAAAAATTATGTGGCCTAGAAGTGATGAAGAAAAAGCAAGACAACGAAATTGCGGATTTGTTGCATTCATGAGTAGAAGAGATGGTGAAAGAGCTTTGAAGAATCTCAATGGTATATTGAAAATAAAAATATTATTCCTGAAAAAATTTTATACAGTGATAGTTTTTATGTAATGTGAATTTTATGTGTAATTAGGTCGAGATGTAATGCAGTATGAAATGAAACTTGGATGGGGTAAAAGTGTTCCTATACCACCATATCCGATATACATTCCACCTTCTTTAATGGAGCTCACACAACCACCACCACCATCTGGATTGCCTTTTAATGCACAACCTAATCGACGTGACAAGAATAAGGTACATCTATCGAATCATATAAGGAGCAATGATAATAGAACATCTAATAAACTATTAGATCATATTTTAATAATTTGGTTTTTATTGTTATACAATTCAACCTATAAATATTGTTTATTACATTTAATTTTATAATTTAACACTTTTCCGTATTTAAATTGAAATTCGAAAATGCATGTTATCTTTACAGCATCTCATTCATTTCATTTTCATTTAACTTTTTTATCATAGAAAATCAAAACATAGTTTAGTTTAGTAGGTACTAACGAAAATATTTTTAGAATAATATTTAAAACATAATGAACAATTTATTTCTCATGAAAAATATAATAATTTTTAAATATGAATCGCATAACCATGTTTTTGAAACGTAATCTCAGATACCACGTATCCGCAACCTCCAGAACGCGGACCCCCAGGAGAAGGAAAACTTCGAAAAGGTAAACTTATTCTTTTCGTTAGCAAATACACATTTTCGATCGGCTGAGGCCGAGCTGCATATGCGGTGTCTTTCGCGCAAGTATATCGAGGTGACGAACAACAGGTTACTTGATGTCGAGAATACATTGCTGTACGAGATATATTTTAACTTCATCAGATAATAGTTATTATTACAAATAAAGACTGAACTTTAAAGACTTGATAAAGACAGTGTTTCTATATTTTTCGTATAATTTTGTTGGGGTGACATTAATGTGTTCTTTTATGAACACAAAATCCGGACACTGTATTTATTAAGGAAGGAAAAACCAAGATGAAAAAATTGGGGGAAAAGTTTAGAACAACAAAAACGTTTAGAAATGAGAAGTTTTTGATATTTCTTGTGTTTTGATACTAAAATTTGTTTTTTAAAACCAAAAATAAACAAACTTGTTCAAATGGTAACTTTAATGGAAGTTTAAAAATTGTGTTGTGTTGACTTATCGGCGTCTTTCTCGGTGGCGTTTTTGGGCATTTTGGCTGGATTCACCTTCAATCTATCACTCTTGCACACTATGAACTGGATCCTCACAGGTTTTGCAGAATGCTGTTGTCAAAGTGGTTATTCCAACAGAAAGGTATCTTATTAATTTTAGATTGTTAGTGCAATACTTTGTAAGTATGTCTTGCCATTCATTAGTCCATCCAGTTAATTATACTCCTTTGAATCTATCTTCCTACTCCCTATATTTTTTCTTCATACCTTGTTGATGGAAGCGCAAAACACTTACGTAAATTTGCGCGTTATAGGAACTTAGTCATGTTGATACATAGAATGGTAGAATTTGTTGTTCGAGAAGGACCAATGTTTGAAGCTATGATCATGAATCGAGAAATAAATAATCCAATGTTTAGGTAAAATTCTTTTATTCTGTCATTTCTTTTTTATTCAATAGTCATAATTTTGAATTTTTATTTTTATTATTGAAATTCCAGGTTTTTATTTGAAAATTATTCGCCAGCACACACTTACTATCGTTGGAAATTATACTCAATCTTGCAAGGTGATGCACAAAAAGAATGGCGTTTGGAAGATTTCAGAATGTTTCAGGCAGGTAGTATATGGCGTCCACCACCAATGAATCCTTGGACCCAAGGGATGCCTGAGGAATTGATTGAAGTTGAAGAAAAACAGGAGCCACGACGAGGAAGCCTTTCTAACAGGTCTATTAATTTAATAATTCCACTTCTGTAAAGTCTCTTTGACTTTAATTGATGTAGAGCTAAAATGTCTTTTTTATTTAGCCAAAGGGATCGTTTAGAGGATTTATTAAGGAATATGTCTCCAGAAAGACTCAAAGTTGCAGAGGTTATGGTATTTTGTATTGAACATGCTGAAGCAGCTGAAGAAATCTGTGATTGTATAGGAGAATCTTTATCTCTTTTACAAACTCCAGTAAACAAAAAAATTGCAAGGCTTTACTTAATATCTGATATTTTGCACAATTGTGGTGTTAAAGTTACAAATGCTACTATTTATCGAAAAGCGTAAGTTACTAATAATTAATAATAAACGTTACTTCAAATGATTCCGAATTAATTGACATATTAATTTTATTTAATATAGATTTGAAGCCAGGTTATTGGAGGTTTTTAGTGAGATTCACCAAGCATATAAACAATTTGATAGTAGATTGAAAGCAGAAGGTTTTAAAGTACGAGTAATGAGAGTCTTTCGAGCTTGGGAAGAGTGGGCCGTTTATCCTCGAGAATTTTTGCTTAGACTTCAAAATACTTTCCTCGGTTTAACTCAGGTAAATAATCTATTACTATTTTCTACTACTTCTTTCGATATGAAAACATGCAAAGTTATTGGAAAATTAATAATGTTCATTTTATTTTTTATCTAGCAACCTGAAGATATCGATCGGGATAATGATGAAGATTTAGACGGTGCTCCATTGTCAGATGTTGATAACGATGCAGTAGAAGATTTGGATGGTGTTCCTCTCGATGGTGCAGCTTTATTAAAAGGAGCTATGAAGCTTGGGCTGACGCCGCAAGCGACTTCCAATTACGATGACATTGACGGTATTCCAAGTAAGACATATAGTACAAAGAATTATAAATTATTAAAATAAGTTACATTTCGCTTAATTAACTTGGACGAATAAACTCGTTTTTTTTAAGTGGATGACGACATTGATGGAGTTCCAATGGAAGATGAAGATAGTATGGGCTCGAAAGGCAAAGACGATAAAAAAATGACTATGCCTGCTGGTTTTGTACCTTCCAGATGGGAAACAGTAGATCCTGATCAGGTTGAAGCTCAAGCAATGACTACCAGCAAATGGGAAGAGCTTGAGCAAAATGATGACTCAAATTCACAAGATGCCAGCATGGATTCAAGGTAATTGACTTCAAATTTTTGTTTGTTTTCTTAAATTACGTAATTTATATGTCTGTAATACTAAGCATCAAATAATTTTAGTAGAGATTATAACGAAGAAAGACGAAATAGGTTACGTGAAATCGAAGTTAAAGCAATGCAATACCAAGATGAATTAGAAAGCGGGAGACGTTCGTTAAAAGCAGGAATGACAATACAAAGTCAAGTTGAACACTACCGTAAAAAACTTATTAAGAAAGTAAGTTTTGAAACTATTTCACATAATTCGAATTCATTACATAAATAAAACCATGAAACTTATTATTAATTTATGTATTTTTAATACATTTTTAGAGTGAAAGAGACATGAAAGAAAATAAAAGTGAAGATAGAGACGAAGATAGACGAAGGGAGAAGAAACGAAGCCCATCTTCAGAATCTCCAGATACTCGAACGTATTATAGAGATAGGAGGCGAACTTCACAAAGTCCTCCATCAAAAGCCAGTAGTAAATACAGGTAAAATATTAATATGATTTATAAATGTAATCTAGCATTTTTGCGCTAAGTTATATAACAAAAATATCATTTCCATAAGCAGATACTGCAAAAATGCTATTTATTGTTCTTGTCAGGTCTCGCAGCAGATCTCCCCGGAGCAAGCGACGATCACGCTCGCCACGCGACCACAAAAAGAGAACGCCGTATACGCCTTCCCCACCTCGAATTCGGCGTTCGCCTTCGCCTGCCTTCCCGGCGCGATCCTCGTCTCGCAGATCGCCTGCCAACGACAGAAAGAGACGAGGGCGCTCACCCTCTACGTCGCCTACACCTGTTTCCAGATCTTCAGGAAAACACAGAGCTGCCAGTCCAATGTCACCAACGCCGCGAAAACACCGACACAAGCATAAATACTAAGGCAGCTCGATCCACTTTCCTTGTAAATGTACTTCATGCCGTACGACAGGTATCGCGACTTTCTGAAGACTAATTTTTATCAACGTCTACTAAGTCATTTGAAGCACTTCCGCGATTGTTGTATTGCGTCCATTTGTATCATTGACCCTCTAATTATCATTGTCCGATTTTACAATGAGACTTTGATTTTATGGTACGAAAAGGTGATCATACAAATGCATTATCAATTTATTGTAAATTGAGATTTATATGATCAATTTTGTTGCAGTACCTTATCGTCTGACTTTGTTAAGTGTTTTATACCACTCTAAAACTACTGTTAGAACTGACTTACAATTACCACGCAAAAATGTACATAAACTTTCGATTTCTATTCATCAATTTGTTTACGCTTTTAGTAATTTACCATCGTAATAGGTATTAATGAATGAATTATTTTCAATCGCGTGTCAAAATAATGTAAGACTCAGGTTAGGTTATGTAAAAAATTGAATAAACTTTGTTGATAAGAGTAAAAATTAGTTTATTATTAAATATAATTTTTTATAAGAAAATATATCACACTTGAAATTAATTTAATATATAAAAATTCTAATAATTAGCTCAGCATGAACACAGTATTAACAAATTATTAGATCACTTACAGCTTTTTTTTACTGGTGCAGGATGTTGGATGTAGCATCTAACATGGAAATGTAGATACTAGGCAACAGTAGATATCAGGCAAAAAACATTAAATTTACATGCTACACCTAACATCCAACATCTTGCACCATTGAAGAAAGGCCGTTACTAGTTACAAAATTCCTTCTAAAATAAATTATTGCTATTGGTTACAGATTTAAAAAACAATTTTTTCATTCATTAAATTTCATAAAGTTAATACATTTATCATTTATCTAATCCAATTTATATTATTCTTAAAATATATATATAAAGAAAAATTAGTATTCTAATGTAAATTATCTCCAAATTTTCACTAGAATTATACATATTTTACATTTATTGAAATAAAAATGAGAAAATATAAATATTAGTTTTATGCCAAATGTATATATTGCAAATCTCACTAGATAATGGTTTTATTTATTTAAAAATTTTTTTATATTCATTTTGCAATGGAATAGAAGTAATTATTTTCCTAAAATTTTCAGTGAAGTTAACTATACTACTATACAAAATTGAGAACTATAATACAAATGTATCGAACAGTTTTCCTCTTTTTGGTATGAAGAATGAGATACCTAGAAAATAAAATTATATGTAATATAGAAAAGTAAATAAGTAGACAAGAGTTTGACACTTTTTTTTTTAATTAAACAACAAATATTTAAATTTATATTTTTTTATACTTTATAAAATTATTACCTAGAATGAGTCATGGTCAGAATCTTCGGTTACGCTTAGCTCATCATATGATGCACGAAAGTATTCATTGTGCATTTGCTGACCTCCAGTTTTGGATTTTGATGATATTGGTGGTTTCTTTAATGCCCCTTCTTGATTTTTACCTTGTTGAGCCGGTGATTTTATATCTGTAGAAAAAATATATATGTGAGGTATATTTATTTTTATGATTATTAAATTTTAAAGATTTGAGAACTTTTTAATTTGTGTGTATTTTGTGTAAGGTTGAAAATGATGGTTGAACATTACAGTTTGCGGATAGCTGTCGATCTTTCGTACTTAAATAAATAAATCACGTTAATTAATTTTAAATGGACAAACTTATTGCTGGGGCATTGAAATTATACAATAGACTTCTTATATTATTTACGTTTCCATCCAGGTATATCTTCATCTTCTCCATCGTATTCTTCTTCCTCTTCTTCCTCATCTTCCTCTTCTTCCTCTTCTTCTGGGTCTATTTCTTCTTCCTCCTCTCCTTCGCTATGTTCTGGAGTGGGTAACTTTCCATATTTTTTATCCAATTTTTCTACTAATTCAGTATCGTCTACTTCTTCGATTTCCTCTTCTTCTTCCTCCTCTTCCTCGTCGTATTCTTCCGCATCTTCATCATATTCGACTTCCTCATCATCTTCATAATCACCCTCTGAATACTCAGCATCATCAGCTAATTCTTCGTCTTCCTCATCATCCTCGAGAGGTTTTTTACTTTTTGAATCATCTAATTAATTAAAAAGAGAAAAACAATTCACTTTTTATATTACATCGAAAATACTCTTATTAATCAAAAAATCTGCCGATTGAAATATTAATTTGCCAAATCAGGAAAATTATTATTTTATCGGATGTTAATTTATTAGAACTTCAGGAAAATAAAATCTTTATTTTTTTAATATATTTATGTTTTATACCTTTTGAATTTCCTCGAAGCATCATTTCCAGATCAGCTGTTTTTTTGGCGAAAATTTCTTCAATGCCAGTCCTCTTTTTTTCTTTAACTCCAACGCTTTTATAGGTAGAACGTAAGTCTTCATAGTTTTGCTCTTGCTCTTTATTTAAAAGCTCCGGGCCATTTTTATTATCTTTTGGTACCACTTCTGTTATGCGTGCCGGTGGAATTAGGGTGTTGCGTCTTGTTATTTCTGGTAAATCATCAGCATCGGTGAGAATTTCCGAAGCATCTGCATCACCTTTAATAAATATAAGTTTTGATCATGTATAAAAATTAATTTTATGCAAGTCTTAAATTTAACTGAGAAAATCAATGTAAAGTGGAGTATAAAAATAGTCAGAATGATTAAAAAGATAGGAAGAATAGTGTTATAATGTTTAGTAATACATTATTAATGCGAAGCAGGGTTGCAAATACATGAGTCAATTGTCTGTACTTAATTCAGTAACGAAAATACCATGCAATTCTGGACTCTTACATTATCAAGTCTTAAAATGCATTGCACTTTCGGACTTGCTTGTGGTCGAATTCGAAAATACTTTACCCTTCCGAACTCACTTACGATCGAGTCCGGAAATACTTTCCATTTATTTTTACTGTCTTATATGAAACATTTATCTCTATATATTAAGTCTTTGATAAAAAAATGTTTCTTCGACAAAGTTGCTTAATAAAATAGCAATAGAAATAATAAATACTTCAATTAAAAGTAATTATATCTACTTGTTATTATTAGAACTCTGATTAACATCAATCGTGAATACTGATTTACTAACGTAACGTCTATTACGTCTATTATGCATGTGCAAAAGACTACTTAGTAGTCCAAAAATAATTTTAAATTTATATTGAGTGAAATAAAAAAAAATGAAAAGTACTTTCGAACTCGATCGCCATAATCGAGTCTAGCTAGGAATTAAAAGTATTTCGAGAGCATGATAGTGATCAAGTCCAGAAGTGCATGGCTTCTCGGACTCAAAAGCATGCCAGGGTGCGAGTCCTCAGTCCAGAAATACTTGGCACTTCCGGACTTGCTTGCAATCGAGTCCGAAAGAAAAAGTACTTCTGGACTTCCGGCTCGAGGAAGTTCATAATCTGCGACCCTGATGTAAAGATAATTCTAAATTATAATAGAAAATGAAAATTATATTAAAAAAGCCGTTTTTTCATCTTGATGCAAGAATCTTTCAATAATACTTACCTACAATAATTTTTGGTGGGAATCGATTAGTTCTAATTATTTAACTTATAACTTTACGTATGGCATACAATTTGTTAATAATTTTTACTCAAGCGCCCTATATATACCATACAAAAAAAGACTTAAATTTTGAAAGGAAAACTCTTATCAAAATAATCGAAAATATTTATTTTTAATAAATTTAAAATCTTAAAGCCTATTTTTTATTAAATAATTATTCCTTTAGATTTAAAACAAAGTCGGACTATGATTAATGTGCTATATTCTCAGAATAGGCCTTTAATGTAAGATACCGAAAAGGAACTTAAATTATTTCTAAACAAATCTGCTACTATAAGCGATATACTCTCTCAAACTTTTCCAATCCCTACAAAATTTTGCTCATGTGATGTACCTATAGCTATGAAATATGATAAAGAGGAATGATAGTGATAGTAACACAGATACAGAAATGATGGATTGTATGTAAATCGTAGAAAATCAGGCGCGCAAGAGAGAAATGCATAACATTTTGTTTACCATGTCTCCATCTCCTAACAAGAACGAAATGAGCCGTGACAATCAATGCGATCCCAACTCCAAACTTCATTGACACTGGAAACGTCATCACATTTTAATTTATTTCATATGAAAATGTTCTATTTTATTACACAAACGTTTGTTAGTAATTTTTGCTTTACATGAGTTTGAAAAGTTATGAAAGATCGACAGTTTTTTTTTTATGTTTATCTTTACGTAATGAAACCAACGTGATTGATATGTGTAAAAATTTTTATACTTTGACAATTATTACAGTAGTATCGAAAACTTACCACTGGTCGGTTCTTCTTCTGGTTCTGGTTCTGGTTTTTCTTCTTCTTCGCCGATTTCTTCATTAACTACTTCTTCTGGTTCATCACCGTCAACCTATTCCCAAGAAAATAATTTATTTTCAAATATTTGTAAATTCCCAAATATAAAGGGTTATATTATTTTTAAGGTGAGATAACTATATAAAATGATACTTTAATATTTCATACTTCTTCTAAAGGTTCTCCGCTATTATCGTCAATTTCGTTAACTCCAGGAATAGAAATAAACTCTTCAACACCATCATCTCCATCACTTTCATCTTCTATTGATTTTACCCCTTCTATACTGTAGTCTAAATCTGCATCGTATATTGTTTCTGTTTCATTATCGTTATCAGCTTCATCATCCGTATCTTCGACTTCTTCCAAAGCATCTAAATCATCTAAGTCAGCATAAAAATGTTCCTCACTGTAACCCTCGTCCTCGTCATTGTCAGTGTTGTAGCCTTTTCCTACGTTAATAATTTTAAAAGGCAATGAGTATTTTAAATGTTTTCCTTTTAACTAATATTTTACAAAAAGAGCACCAAAAATCTTTCGAAAAATTCAAAAAGGATTAAAATAATTTTCAAAATAGTCGAAAGAAATAAGTATCATAATAGGTAATTAAAAAATTTCGTCGATAAATACTTATTATCTCTTGAGATTCAATTGTGAATAACTTTTAAATAGTAATTAATTTTCATTGATAAATTTCTGGTGAGATTAGTTATTTTTTAATTCTTATGTTATAGTAATTTTTACTACTATTATTGTATAAATGGTCGAAATTCAAAATTCAGGATATATCGGTAACTGTTTATCGATATATCATATAATAATTTATCAATTTATTTTAATTTAATATTTATATTTTTTTTTAATTTATTTCAAAAGTGCGCCTGTTATATTTAGGGGGAAATAATAAATTTAAAATAATCTTTTTTTTATTATATAATTAACATAATCTTTAACATTTCGTTAGTACATCTCTGCTGCTCTCATTGCAAATAATACTAACATTGCGAAAAGCTAGATGCCATTAAAATTTGCTATAATTGAAAAATTTTAGTGCGCAAATATCATTGTTAGGAGTATTGATACAACAAAGAAATATGAAAAATAAAACACACAGTATTACTAGCATTGGGTAAAATAGTATTTTCGTAATAATGAAAAGAGTTTTTAATAAAAACTGAAATTATTTACTTCTTCTAGAGTAGTGATAGAGTAAATCAATGAATGAATAAATATTTGCTATATTTATATTTTATATATATTATATATATATGATTGATGATGAATAAAAAAGGGCTTTTCAGAGAAAGAACAGTACAAACATTTACAATACTTGTATTTTGTATTTTTCTTTAATAAGTCAACAATACATATAAGTATACAATAATCATCTTCTAAAGAGCATTCTAAAAACTTATTCGTGACAATGCATGCGTAAGATCGTGTAAAGATAAACGTGCGCACTTTTGTGGGCTGTAAATGGAGACAGCATTTGTTCTCATATCGTTTTATATACAAAATACATGCATTAAATGGCAAAGAATATACAAAAGACGGTAAAATCTGTATGTGTAATAAAAATACTGTTCTTCCGGAGTAATGGTAGTAACAACAACAACAACAACAACAACCACAACAACAAGAACAACAACGTCAGCAGCAGCAGCAGCAAGAGCAACGACAACACTTGAGAGCGATCCTGTGTCCAACAAGAACGGCAGGCAGCTCGAGTCTGTTGCGCTTTATCGTCAACGGATTGCGCGTGTATGTGAAGTGTATCATGCACCTTTTTCGGTGGACGCGTAGTCAACTCGTCGCTGCTCGGCGGAATCGTTATCGCCGTCGTCGTCCCGGTCGTCGGCCTCATTGTCGTCGTCACCACCATCCCTCGAGTCTTCACCGTCGTCATCCCCGTCGTCGTGTCCGTCTTCCCCGTCATCCTCGTCGCCCTCCTCGGTCGTGTCGTCGCGACCCAAGCCTTCGTCGGTATCTTCCTCGGAGACGGTCTTATCGAGCTGTCGCTCCGCCTCTTCCTCCGCCTCGTCGTCTATCTTGGAACACTCCTCGTCGTCGTCATCGTCGTCGGCGGAGACGCCCTCTAGCTCATCTCCGTCCTCTCCGTCCTCGGCTTCTTCCTCCTCGTCTCCGTGGCCCTCGTCCTCTTCCTCCTCATCTCCTTCTACCTCGGCTTCTTCGTGAGAAGCTTCGTCGCCATCGTCCTCGTGCTCGTCTTCGTCATCCCCGTCGTGCTCGTCCCCGTCGTCGTCCCCGTCGTCGTGGTCATCAGTCTCACCGTGTCCGTCTTCTTCTTCATGCTCATGTGACTCTTCGACGGCGTGCTTGGCTTCTTCGGCTTCGTCTTCATGCTGCGGTGCGTTCTCATCTACCCAGCCTTCGAAGATGTTAGCCCATTGCGACGACGCTACTGGTGTATCAACTGGGATCAATGAGAACAATTTTAAGCATATAGTTCTAACATTCTCGTTAAATTTTAAAATGATATATGGACACATAATAAAATATGCGACACGTTCAATTTTAGCTAAATGAACATTGTTAACCTTTTTTACCTTAGACTTATAACGCGCAAACATGATACAATCATTTTTAACATTGAAACCAGCCAAGTTTAAAGAAAAAAAGAGTTTCGCGTAAAAACTATTATCACAACGTTATAGTCCAGTATATATCTGCAAAAAGCGACAATTTGATAAAAACGAAGAAGCCGATCTCTTCGGCGTACAGAGGCGGCCCCGAGAAAGCCTCCATGCCTCAATGTATATAATATATATACGTGAACTTTTGCCAGATTGGCGCGCGCCGTCCGTATTATATATCGCTATATACATATTAGCGTGACGAAAATAAAGGCGTGTAGAATAATGCAAAAGTAGTACCGTCGGTGGTGCCCCGATGCTCGAGGATGATGAGGCCGACGACGCTGAGAAGGCCGGCCAGCAAGGCGAAGAAGATGATACGCGCGCACCAGTGGCCACCTGTGCCCGCCTCCTTGTACACGTGTATCGTCACGCTCTCCGAGTGCTCCGTCGACGAGCTCCGTGTCAGCGTCGCCGCCGGGCTGCCCTCCTCGTCATCTGCAATTCAGTTTTTTTTTGTTCCCAGCCTCAATAACTTACACAGGTCTATCTATACGAATAGGCGCAATGATGGTGTAATGATTTCAATGGTTTTATTTGACTACCCATATACCAACAAAATTTTAATATTTCATTCTTTTTTGCCTATATGTATAAGTAGTTTGTAAAATAAGTATACATATAATTGTCATTTAATGAAAAAATATATAGTAAAATATTTTACAATAAAAATAAGTCATGAATTTGTTTCCTTAATTTGCTTTTATATCTTCATTCTGCTTGTGTAAACGTGGAAGAGTATTTTATATATTTCTCTATCAATTTAAGCTTCATATGAAGCTTATTTTTGTAACATATTTTATTTACTCGTTTGGCATAACCGAAACTTATTAATATTTTAGTCCAACGAATTTATTTTCATGCGCATTAGCACTTATTTTTGTGAATCATAATTAGTAGTCAAATAAATACTACGAAATCATATTTATTTATTTCAAAGATACAAATAATTAATTTCATTAATTTTAAATAAGTATTCAACTGCGATCGTGTTCTACGCGTGGGATTCTTAAAAAAAGACATGGTTTGAAGCGCAAATTTCGCCAGCAACAAGTTTGGTCTATTTTTGTAAACGTAAAAAGATGCTTTGGCGGAACCTTAACAAAGTGATATGTATATATATTTTCCAAGACGGAAAAACCGCTCAGTAAGCGACCATTTGGAGCTTTTATTTTTGTATTGAAAATAAAGGGGAGCAAGAACAAAGCCAATACAAAAAATGTCATTTTTACGCCTTTTTGCGACACTGGAAAATGGGAAATTAGAATTGAGAGAAGTCGTCTATTCTTGGGAATTTATTATGCAACATTTTCATAAAAATAGATACACTTGAACTACGCGATCTAACTCTCGACAACCGGGATTTTGAGCTTTTCATGGAAATATTATTTCGATTGCGTGAATTTCAATTCTGTAATTTTGATATCAATAAGATTAATTTAACATATTTTATGTAATTATATAATTATTGCTTAATTGAAAATAAGTTGTATCTAAATACTTTTGAAATTTCAAGGCATTACCAGAAATCAAAAACATTAATATTTTTTGCGCTATACTTTTTCACACTAAATCTTTCATTATAAAATATTTTTAATATTACCTACTTTTTAGATTAAATTTAATCATAAAGTTCAACAAATCATGCAAAAATATCTGATGGAAAAATTGTCCGAAAATCTACTGTTAACAGCTTTATAAAATAATGAATAAAATAGAAGATAACACTGATCGCGATTTTCTGAAATTTTTCACGTAGAGTTGCAAAATTTAAATATCGGCAAAAATGCCCAAAGCATGCTTTGGAAGAATCGAAAAAATAATAAAATAGTGAAGCAAATGGGAACAGGCATTTGTTGGAAATGATTAAAATTACAATAGTAAAAAAAAAGATTGAAGAAGATCGGTCAAGTGTCAAAGCGCGAAAAGATCAGGCATTTTAGTTGGAGGGCGACAAAAATAAGGAAAAACACAAAGCGACTCGAAGAAGCAGCGCTCGGTAAGAGCAGAAGAGAGAGAGACGGAGAAAGAGAGAGGTCTAAAAATACGAAGACGAGTTCCCTCTCGGCGAGCCCGCGCGCGCGCGCGCATACGGCTAGATGGGAAAAGCACAAGGCGAGATTCCCCGTCGAAGCTTCACCCGGTCGTCGCGCGCTTATTGTCCTGGCTCACCTCTCCTGCGCCTCTTGTCCTTGCGCTTCCTCGGCTGCACGTCCCCGGACATGTCGTCCCGCGACTTTTTCCTATCCGTCCTGACTAGATATTTGCACTCGACCGCGCGTCGGAGAGCTGACTCGTCTCGCTATTATACTCTCGCGACGCTGGTGGGCAAACCTGATGGGCCGCACTGCTGCGGCGGCACTGCCGCGACCCGCGATCCGAGCACTGGCTCGAGCCACGCCGTCAGGGCCTCGCCGAAATGCTGCTGCTCGCGGCCGCGTGCGCGGTCCGTTACTATATTCGAACGCCCCGCGGGCGACGCGAGCTTGCGCGCTACTCACATCGACGCATCCCTATATCACATATATACACAAACTCGAGAGATGCGGTCAACTCTACTGTCGACGAGCAGCGAGGAATTCCTCGATTTTTCTTTTTCGCATTTGCCTCGGTGAAATTACGTAAATCGATGAGTGCGATGGTGGTTCTTTTTTTATTTTTGTCGTTTCCTCGAGATTTAGTCAATTCCATGGATGTACTGTGTAGGCAATAGAGTGACAAATTATTTGGTCGAAAATTGATCAAAATTATGTAGTTGCTGCATTTTTATTTATTTAAAATATAACGTATTTACTGTATATATAATACATATCTATTATTTGACATTAATATAAATAGCTACGTATTAGTATAATGAAGGAGTAAAAATTTTTTATAATTATATTATGAGCGAAAAAGGTGTTCAGCAATTATTTATTTCATTTTTGTTCTCTTTTTCATAAAATATTAATATCAATAATTAATTGTTTTAATTTTATAATATTTAATCAATTCAATCAAATATTTCAAGCAACTGAGAGCTTTTACAATGACGAATGGTTGGTATAGAACAGTCAATTTGTCATAGTGGCTATTCAAACGGTAACGTTACGGTCATTCGAAGGTTGTAATCAAACAGCCAAAAAGAAACAAACATGTGTATTCTAACCTCAACTGATGACGGCGAATACTATCCAGTGTTTGTGTTGTGTTATGGCTTTTATTTTTAATAATGAAATAAGTACAAATAGATATTATGTTTAATTAAAATTATAGAGATATTAATTACCTAATATTTACTAATATAATTGGAAACAAATCATGTTTCAATTTAACAAATTAGTGCTGTGCCTATAACCATATTCATCAAATATTTCTTTACTTTGTAAAATACATAATTTTACAATGAGTGATAAAGAAAAATTTTCAATAACGGGCAAAAAAACTTCTCAGAGTGTATTATCATCTGATGATCAAGAAGTCAGCCCTCGAAAATCTTCGCGTGTATTATCTCTGAAGAATTTGCGGAAACCTATAATAAGTGATTCAGATGATAGTGAAACAGAGTTTTTAGCATCACAACCAAGTAAAAATGAAAGGACACCTGTAACAAATAAAAATTTACCACAAAAGAAAGGATGGGTAGGCCCAGATATGAAATTAAACTTAAAACCTTTAGGTTTTGACAAGAGATTAGATAGGTGGATCGAATCAACAAAAAATGATCCCATCGTTTCATCAAGTAGTCTTGCCGTAAGTTTAAGAAAGTATATTAGAATGAGAATAACTTAATATTTTTATATATTTAAAATGTAATTATTATTTTAGATATCAAAAGAAAGACTGGACAAAGATAAGATTAATCTCAAGGATATTCGAATTGATATTTTGGAAAAATTCTATTTAGCCATTGATAATATTCCACTAGAAGTGTTATCAAAGTTTCCTCAATTTAATCTTGAATCATTTCAAAAGCTAAAAGCTTTGAATCATAGAGTGAAAGCAAAAATACGTCTAACAGAAAAGAGGCTACTTACACTCAATGATGTTGAAAAAGATATCAAGCCTAAAAGTGACTCTGAATCCTTAATGGTGCATGATGATATTATTAGGCAAAAGGAAGACAGAGTTCAAAATACAGATTCAGTTGAGGACATAACTAACAATAAAGGAAATTTTAAAGAAAGTTTACATTCAGAGCATAATGTTATCCATAACAAACCATGTAATAGCGCAACAACATCAAATGATATTATGAACAAATCACAAGAAATTTATTCAGATGGATTAATGACACCAGTTCAACCTAAAAGAAGAAGTCAGTTTCAACTCAAAGTCCCTATTAAAGCTACTATATCTCCTGAAATGTCAAAGAAATTAGAAGAAATGATGGAAAAAAATCGAACAAAAACTATTGTCGAAAATGTAGACACAAACAATCTTAGTCAGACCAGTAGTACAAGTGATTGTGCCGTTGATAATGAAGCTTCTCAAAAATGTAATATATCCTGTAATGATAATACACCTAAAAAAATTGATACTAAAATTGATATGAATGCCAAAAATCAATGTAATGCAGTATCTGATGATGACACAGTCAGTTCTATAATTGGAAATTCATGGAATAAATTTCAGGAAAGATTTGGTAAGCTGATTTTTAATAACAGATTTTTTATTTGATTGAAATTTTTTTTAAATAAAATTATATTGATTCATTCCAGAAGAAAATATGGATATTGTTCATATTAATTCAAAAGTTGATTACTCCATACAAGAGGAAATGCAGTTTTTAGGAGATGAAGATACTGAAGAAAATATGGAATCAGATATCTTTCCCAGTACATCTTTAAAATGTTCTCAACATAATCTGACATACTCAAAAGAAAAATCAAGTGAAACATTTGCATCAAAACCTAATAGTTTTTCTAATTCAAAATTTATAGGGAAAATAAAAAATGATGGCTCTAGTGGTGAATTTGACAATGGGAAATATTCTCATTCTCAAGAGATGATGAAAGTATATATTTCAAGTATACTATGGCTTGGCATACTGAAACTTCTATTTTATTTTTGTGTTTTTCTTTTCTATATTACAGCTATTTAGAACAAAATTTGGACTGTTTGAATTTAGACCAAATCAACTACAAGCTATAAATGCAGCTATATTGGGAAATGACTGTTTTATTTTGATGCCAACTGGTGGAGGAAAGTCACTCT
The DNA here is from genome assembly GCA_030522985.1 of Torymus sinensis. Lineage (NCBI taxonomy): Eukaryota > Metazoa > Arthropoda > Insecta > Hymenoptera > Torymidae > Torymus > Torymus sinensis. The sequence goes on along the minus strand of JAPYZP010000023.1, from coordinate 16,016 downwards.
GTTATCAATTGCCAGCTCTACTAACTCCAGGAATAACAATTGTAATCTCACCATTAAAAAGTCTTATTTTAGATCAAACACAAAAGCTCATATCCTTGGATGTAAGAAGCACATTTTAAAAAATATATCAAACTTATTTATTTAAAATGGCTTTAGATAAAAGCTTTACGTAATAAACTGTTTGTTTAGATTCCAGCAGCCCACATGTCTGGTAATTTGAGTGATAGTGAAACAGATGCTGTCTATAGAGAATTGTCAAAAAGAGAACCAATATTGAAACTTTTATATGTTACACCTGAAAAATTGTCTGCTTCTCAAAAGTTATGCAGTGCCCTGACAGCATTATATGAAAGAGGACAGTTAGGGAGATTTGTTATTGATGAAGCTCATTGTGTTAGTCAATGGGGACATGATTTTCGACCAGATTATAGAAAATTGAAAATTTTGAGGGAAAGATACCCTAGGGTTCCAACAATGGCGTTAACAGCTACAGCTACGCCAAGAGTTAGAACAGATATTTTGCATCAATTAGGAATAACATCAACTAAATGGTTTGTTCTGAGCTACTTCTATTAGATGATTTTTTTAAATACGTTGGTCAGACTAAATATTTTATTAACAGCTACGTTTACTCCTTAAAAGTTCTGGATAATAAAAAAATTTATATTACGTTTTATTTATTAAATTAAAAATTTTATTTAGGTTTATGTCAAGTTTCAACAGACCAAACTTACGCTACAGTGTTATAGGCAAAAAAGGGAAAAATTCTTCAGATGAAGTGATTGGAATGATAAAAGCTAAATTTCAACATGAATGTGGCATTGTTTACTGCATATCTCGTAAAGATTGTGATACTTATGCTGAACAAATGAAAGTCAATGGTATCAAGGCAATGAGTTATCATGCTGGAATTTCTGACAAACTGAGGGCAGATATTCAAGGACGTTGGATATCAGAACAGGTTTGTATACTACATTACATATTTTTTCTTTAAGTTTATTCAATACTTTTATTTTAATAAGAATTTGGACATTTGTTACAGATTAAAGTTGTTTGTGCTACTATAGCTTTTGGGATGGGCATTGATAAGCCTAATGTCCGATTTGTGATTCACGCAGCTCTCCCGAAATCTATTGAGGGATATTATCAAGAGAGTGGACGGGCAGGACGAGACTCTGAAACTGCTGATTGTATACTGTTTTATAATTACACTGATATGTACAGGCACAGGAAAATGATAGAAATGGACGTAGCTTCAAATAAAGATGCTCAACAAACCCATTTGGATAATCTCATGAAAATGGTGACTTACTGTGAAAACTCATCTGATTGTCGCAGAGCGTTACAATTGAATTATTTTGGTGAACTATTTAACCGAGAAGAGTGTATGTCTAATAAGCAAACATCTTGTGATAATTGCAGGAATCAAGTATGTTTGTACAACTGTAAAATAATAATAATCCAGTAGTGTATATATACAAAATCTGTATTAGTTTTCATTATATGCAGCTAATGGCCAATTTACTACCAATTCGATGTTAATTATTTAGAGGTGGAAATAATAAAGTCACACCATTTTTATTAGTCAGTCTCGAACGATTCGGACATTTATTATGTCTCTCTTCAGGAATAATAAATTTTTATAAAAGTCGAGTGTGTTATGCGGAAAACAGTCCGCTCGTCAAATTTTTGACAGTTGGAGACTGCCTAATAAAAATGGTGTTACTTTATTATTTCCACCTTTAAATAATTAACATCGAATTGGTAGTAAATTGGCCATTAGCTGCATATAATGAAGACTTACACGAAATCTACCATTAGCTGCATTCAACAAAATTAACATCTATATTAATTAAATTCTTAATTTACTTTTTAGGGACAATTTAATAGCATAGATGTTACAGAAGATGCAAAGGCTCTTGTGACATTGATTCGAGATTTTAATAAAAATAAAAGTAAAGTTACTGCCTTACAAATTGCAGATGTTTACAAAGGTAGTAATTTGAAGAAAATAAGAGAATCAGGTAAAAAGGATAATCTTTCGTAATTTTCGATTCACATAAATAAACACAAAAAATAAGAATTTTTTATATATAGGTTACGATTCACACCCATTTTATGGTAAAGGTAAATCATGGGTTAAACATGATATAGAAAGATTGCTCCACAAATTAGTAATTGAAGAATACTTAGCTGAAAATATGTACATAAGTAATGAAATAACATGTGCCTATCTTAGACTAGGATCTAATGCTAGAGAATTAATGACTACTAACAACATGAAGGTAGTTTTGATAGAACTTGCATTTTCTTGCTATTAAATTATTTATTTTAAGTTGTCATCATTATCTGATTATATTCATTTATTTTAGGTACACTTACAAACAAGACAAATGGTAAATAAACCAACCCCAGTAGCTACTGTTTCAAATATTTCAGTACCAGATGACAAAACTTTAAAGGATTTGGAACAACGTTGTTATACAGAATTAGCACAAATGGTAAATGGTATAGCTGGTGCATTAAATGTTTCTGCAAATTCAATTATGAATATGGTTGCACTTCGTGCTATGAGCCAACAGTTACCTGAAGATGAAGAAGCTATGTTAAGAATACCTCACGTTACCAAAGCTAATTATGATAAATATGGCAAAGCATTACTGGACATTATTGAAAATTATGCCAATGAGAAAAAAGGTAGAAGTCTATTATATAATGAATTTTTGATATAGATTTTTTAGATTTTAGACACATAATTAACCCTTTGTGCAAGTTTTTTAAGTGTTACCAAAACTCATTAGTTTTTAAGAAATATTTGCAAGTCCGTTTGAACTAGTATACTTGGGATAACGTGCAAGGGGTTAAATATACAATATATAGCGTTTTCACTTGTAATTATGATTACAATAGATGGTCTATCTGGATATCTCTCAATTTTTGAAATTTTATTCTATTTAGAGTTTCTCAAGAAGCATGAAGCCATTAAAGCTGCTGCAGTTGCATCTGTATCTGCTGACTATAATAGAAGTTTAGAAGATGATGATTGGATGGAATGTGTTGATTCTGTATCAAGGGGTGGGACAAAAAGAAAAAGAGGTAGAGGGGGATATCGTGGTTCAACAAAAAGATATAAACGCTCAGGAAGCAGTAGAGGAAGAACAAGGTCAGTAGTATACAATTTTGTGTTCATTCAACACTAATGAATTCGTACTATACAACTAAATTTCTTTCAATGTTATCTTAATACTATAAATATTAAATTATGCTTCACTATTTTAGCCGCGGTTCCACAAAAAGTACGAGGGGAAAATCTACCACTAAAAGAGGTAGAGGAGCATCATCCAAAAGTACGAAAGGACCTGGACTTGTTGAATTCTCTCAGAAAAAGCAATACCTTAATCATCCACAACGTTATGTTTCACTTTTATAAATTAGATTCTGGATTTGTGTTATTTTTTTTACACATTAATTCAGTCTTCTACAACATGCAAATACTTAACATAATTTTGTTTTATGAATGATAAATATGCATGTTGCTATTTATTCTAAGATACATATTATTTGGATTATTCATAACTTAGGATCGAAACATTTTTTACAAATCTAAAGATCTTATAGTACTTATTTGTTTTGAAATATTGAAATGATAATTTAAAAAAAAAAAGATAATTTTCCGTAATAGTAGTTTTAAAGTGCGCACTTTTTCGCTTCGTCTTTTTCGGACATAAATTAAGAGCAACTTTACGTCCGCTAGGCGTAAAGGAACAATTGTAAAAGTTTATTTTTTTGCTACTTAAATAGTGACCAGCGATCACTATTGAAGGGAAGGCCTTACTCAATTACAGATTTCTGTACTTATTTGATTTTTCATATTTCTCAATCAATTTTTGTATTTTCAAAATTATTGAAGCACACACACAATCTATTCATTTCAAAGAATGTGCCTCTGCTCGAATTTTAGAGAAAATATGTATATAAAAAAATAACTTTAGAAATCAGTGAATGTCGCTGATTGTGTATAACATTTTTCAACATTTTTTAATGTATACCTTGTGTGCGTGAACTTGCATTTTATGCCCACAAAACACGGTGTAAACTGAGTACTTTACGCCACTATGACGAAATAGTAGATTATGCACCTAAGGAGTAAAAGTAAAGAATGTCCCAGATCGCATGTAAATACAAACATGCGATCTGAGGGATTCTTTACTTACTCCCGTGGTGCATATACTACCTTTCTCCATGAGGAGCGTAAAATGTGTAGGCTGTTTTTCGCCCGCAGGGCGTACCGTACGCACTTTACGCGCTGTGTGGCAAAAAATAATGTTCGCACCGCGGGCGTACAACTTTACAAAGTCGTACTTTACGCCCATGGTATGAAATGTACTATACTATTCTTATTAAGAATAGATATTGTTTAGTAAAAATTATAAGTAGGTGATTATATTTATTAAATATTTGTATTATAAATATTCAAATTAAGATAAACAGTATGAGACTTTTTATATGAAATATATTTTCTATTTAATTATTAAATAATTTATTTTGTACTGCTACATAAACATATCTTTAAATTAATAACATTAACAAAATATATTGAATATTTTAAACAATATTTACAGAATAAACCTATTCATCTCGTGAATAACAAGAAACAATACTAATTAAAATATATTTAAGTACTTAATATAAAGCTGGTTGTGCTAATCGGGATTCTCTATCTTCATTTTGTATGTGCTTTTGAAGCAATTCCATAACTTCATTTTTGTATTCTGATGGTATTGGTTTTACTCCTGTAGCCCAATAATAAATATCCCAATCATTTGTTGGTACATTTATCAAACGATCATACTGATTGAGAAATTTTTCATTGAAATCATTCAAATATTTTTTAGCAAATGTGCCCAACAGGATTCCATTTTCTAGCATTCCACGTTTTCGTGATTGATAGAGAAGTCTTCATAAAAGTAAAAATTATTTTGAAAATTTGAAATAAATTTATTAAGAATTATTTTTCGTAAAAATTTACCTTGCACGTTTGGCTGATGTAGTTTCACCTTTTTCAATAAAAGGTGGTACATTATCATCAGATTGATCATCAAACGGTTGCTTATTATTTATTGCATAAGTTGTTGAAATATTTCTTACTGCATTTAATGCAGGCCTAACCTGTAGAAATTAATTATAATTTATTTGTCAAAAACATAACTGAAAAATTTGATATATACATATGATTATCAATTTATTACCAATGCTGGATTGCCCTTTATTAAATTATTCATTTGTATATTTTACTGCAATTTCTGAGTATTGCGTAGCAGGTTCACCTACACTTATGTATGTAAACTGAGATTCTTATTCGAGGGATGCAGTGCATACAAGTAATATATAGATATGAACAAGGTGGACGAGGCGCGATGCCGTTTTGTTGCTAAACTTACCACTACCAGTACTACCATCAGTTTATCACGTGACTTGTATCAGCTGATTTTCATATAGGAACTCTAACCTTTTAATATGAACCGGTGATATAAACAACTCGGAGTAAGTGTATACAAGTGGCATAATTACAGTGTTATAATTTTATTATAAAAACACAGATTGCCTCTTATCATTGTATGATGTTGAAAATACCATAATTGTTTATTATATAACAAATATATGAGGTAAATAAACTAAAGATTATGTATAAATATAGACGTTTTCAACATTTATATTAACATTTCAATATCAATAATAATCGTTTTTAGATTTTAATGATTTTTCATCATGACGGACATACAAAGAATGGATGAATCATCAACATTTGATTCCAGTACATTAGAACAATGGTTGGAATACAACTTTCCAATTTTGGTTAATAAGATTGAACCAGACATGGGCAATGATGCTATGGAAGCTACAGAAGAAAATTTTAAAATGCTGCAAATGAATTTTTGCATTCAAAGTCTTGTTATACCAAAAATTGAAGAATACATGAGAAAAACTATAGCTCCTGAATTTTGGTCCAAGTTTACTAGTGCAACTGAGTGTGATGAAAAGCAAGGATTTCAAAATTTCACTTCATCTGTTAATGAATTATATGACGATTCAAAAAAGTTACTACCAATGTTAAACAAATTAGAACTTGCTGGATCGTGTAAAAATGAGTACTGCATATACAGTCAAATTAATATATTGGATTATGTTAAACTTTTAATTAGAGGCACACTGTTAAGTCAGATACCACTACATCATACAATCATCATTGAACATTTTTATAAAACTGCATTCAATGTATTCTGTAATATTGAGGCATCGACATTGGTAGATGATTCTCACAATAATTCAGGAATATTGTGTGAAGGGTGTGAACAAGAACAGCATAGTTGTCAGTGTCAAAAAATTGTTGATATTTTCCATGACACTAACAAAAAATTAATAGAATTAGGTTTATTAGAAAGACTTGTAGGTAGTGTTTTAACATCTTTAATACATATTCGTATTGAAAGTCATGTTACCCGTGTGTCTAGTCGCTCATTTGATTCAACTCAGTTACAGCCTTTAGAAACGTGGCTGGAAACTGTTGTTATGAACTGGTTGACTAGAATTTACTCTGGTGGTTCATCAAAATCTGTAACTCTTAATTATAAGGTACAAAATGCTATTAATACATTTAAACAAAAACTGAGTTATTTTTTGTACGAAACTTATACAAGAATAAGGATTGACCAACTTTTCAACATTGTGATAGAATATCCAGATTCTCAAGCTGCCATAGATGATCTACGTATTTGCTTAGAGAGAACAAATCTAAGAAAATATCTCATTCGATCATTGCAGGAAGCTTTAAAGACACGATTGTTACATCCAGGTGTAAGTACACCAGACATTTTAACGGCGTACATCGCGGCTATAAAAGCTCTCAGACAGTTAGATCCAACTGGCGTACTGCTGGAGACGATAACGGAACCTATCAAAGTTTATTTGCGGGGACGAGAAGACACAGTAAGATGCGTAGTAAGCGGACTGCTGGACGAGTCCAACACCAACGATCTTGCCGACGAATTGGCCAGAGGTGGCGATTCGATACAGCTAGACGTTGACGGCGCAGCATCCCCGCAGGATGAGAAAGAGGATTGGCAGACCTGGCAACCAGACCCCGTGGATGCGGATCCTCTGACGGGAAGGGGACGCCGAAGGGTCTCTGATATCATCTCGATGCTCGTCAACGTCTATGGCAGCCAGGACTTGTTCGTCAACGAGTACAGAACTTTACTGGCCGATCGTCTCCTCTCGCAACTCAATTACCAAACGGAGCGCGAAATTCGTCATCTGGAGCTATTAAAGAGGCGTTTCGGAGAACACCAGCTGCATCACTGCGAGGTGATGATCAAAGACATCTGCGACTCCAAGAGGATAGACGGCAATATCCAGCTCGACAAGAACTACACCGCCGAGAAGGCCATCTTCTCCACGTCCGCTATGGTACTGTCCGCCCAGTTCTGGCCCCCCTTCAAGGAAGATTGGAAGCTCGAGCTTCCCACGTTCGTGCAGGGCCAGCTGGATAAGTACGTGAAGGCGTTCGAGACCCTCAAGGGCAACCGCACGCTCTGCTGGAAGTCGCACCTGGGCAACGTGAACCTAGACATCGAGGTCCGGGATCGCAAGCTCAACTTCAACGTCTCGCCCATTCACGCCACCATAATCCTGCACTTCCAGGACAAGAGCGAGTGGAGCCTCGACCAGCTAGCCGAGGTCGTACACGTGCCGACGACGGTGCTGCGGCGCAAGATCGGCTACTGGGTCTCGCAGGGCGTGCTGAACGAGACGACGCGCGACACGTTCATCCTGCAGGACGAGCTCGGCAGTAGCGGCACGAAGAACAGCGACGCGCTCGTCGTCGCGGAGATGCTCGAGGACGAGGAGGCCGAGAGCGCCATGGCCTCGGCGAGCGATCAGCGCGAAGAGGAGCTCCAGGTCTTCTGGTCGTACATTGTCGGTATGCTCACGAATTTGGACTCGATGCCGCTGGAGCGGATACACCAGATGCTCAAGATGTTCGCCTCGCAGGGCTCGGGTGCTGTCGAGTGCGGCCAACCCGAGCTCAGGCTGTTCTTAGATAAGAAGGTCAGAGAGCACCAGCTCTTGTTCTCCGGAGGTCTATACAAACTTCCGAAACCGTGAAAGGGATATTTAGTCAAATGGTGTTTTTTTTCTTTTCGATAGCACGTACAACGCATGCTTCGTATGTAAATATGAAAATAAAGTTATTATACATTTTTTTTTATAAAATTGCATTATGTCTCTGATAATTATTTTAATTTGACTTATATCCGACTTTTTAGGCACGACCGTTTCTCGAAAGAGCCTTATTAGATTGTTACTAGAGCGAAAATTTTTACACGTCAAATACTAGCTAGACCTATAAAAACGATTTTTATTTTAAATATAAAAATTCATAATTGTTAAAAATAATAATAAATGCACCACAAATTTGTGCGAATGTGAAGATGTTCTTTCAAATAAAAAAAGCTATGAAAGACATGCATGTATAAATTTTAAGCAGTTTTAGAGCAGCAGGCGCAAGAATCTAAATATAATTTTATATATATACTTTTGCGCCCGCCGAGCAAAGATTGTTTTTTTTCGCGACGGTAAAAAAACAATTAATTCTTGACCGCTTTTTAGGCCGAAAAACAGCGAAAATCGTGCATGTGTTACAAAAAGTACTTTACGTCCCGCATTTACTTTATGCCCTGCATATGCGGATATATAGTAAAAGAGAAAATCAAACGCTACTTTTAGTATATAATAACTATTCTGGTTTTGAAATAAGGTGAGATTTTGACGTGAAGACTCACATGAGTATTTTCGGTATAGGGTGGTAGGTATAATATACCTATATATTATATATTAGTCATTATATGCCTTATACGTAACAAAGAAGTTTTTGCATAGACACGGGGGATGACACACAAAGGGCGCGGTAGTGCCCTGCTAGGCGAGTTATTTTCATAAACATTTTGATAGACAATGTCGTCCCAAATCATTGATGAAACGTGAAAAAACACATTACAAGCCCTTACAATTTCTTTTTTTATTAAATTACATTGAATCAGGAGTATGGAAGCGCTCTGAAGACAAATATAAATATGTCGAATACCTATGATATCACTTTTATTCATAAATCTCGTTTTTGAGTAGGTACATTATTTTTAAAAGTTATTTTTATTTTCAATGATATTATATATACATTCAAAAAATACCATATAGTATTTAGTTTTAGTCTAGTATTCTTTTCACGATGATTGTTTAAAAAAAAAAAAATATAAAAAAAAATTTAATGTACACGAAAAAAGATGCGATTTCTTATATAAAACAATGAGCACTAATTTTTTATACAATAGTTTTTTATTATACTAAAGTAAAATTTATATGAACAATATATATCTTACAAAATTCGCAACGATAAAGAGCAGCATTAAAAAAGTTTTTCATGTTTGTAACCAATTTCACCATTGCTCAGCAATTAGCAATCTTTAGATTTGTCACATTAAAACCAAAATTTATAAATTAATCTTTAGATTATTTAATTCTCGGAGTATTACCGGTACACTTGTACACGGTAAAATGGCTACTTCAGTAACAACCGCAGTTACTAAATCTGCAGGCGTGACATCGTACGTAATATTAAGTAAATTAAGCGTCTTTCTATTTTTCCAAGTTGACAAACACGATTTTTTACTAGTAAATGTGTTTTTAACTAGTTGGTCAGGATCACCTAAAAATACAATAAGTATGAAGATATGAAGTCAATACAAAATTTTAATCAATTATACATACCGATTTCATTGTATACAATTGAATCTGTTTGTACACGTTCACAAGATTTGTGGGTTTCACAAGCTACAAGAACTGGTACATTAAAAGAATTTGCTATCAAGGCCACTTGAGCAGTTCCAACTCTTGACATAACAGCACCATTAGCTAAAATTGCATGGGCTCCAAGAAAAACTTTGTTGACCTAAAAATTAAGATTTTGGATGAATATAGTTTAAAATATAAACAAATAATATGATTTATTAATAATATCTGTTCTTGTAGTTGTAATTATTAAATTTTAATATTTGGAAAATTTACCTGTGGCATAATGAAACTAAGAGCATTTATTAACATATACGAACAGTCAATTCCATGTTTTACCAATCTCCTTAGCAATTCTTTACCTTCCAACCAAGGTCTGCCATCAATAATAACTACTCTAAATTTCTTTCCAGCATCATGTGCATCATGAAGTATTTTATGAATCAAAGAGGAGCTATAATAAAAATGATGGATAAAAAGTGTGCCTTTTAACATTATGAATAATTATTACTTACTATGAATAAGTAAGAATAACATCTCCATCTACTATTTTTTGTTGGATAGCATTTGATATTGCTTTGTCTGCAAGCATTATTTGCTCCTGTATGTATGAATCAATGTCAGTGGCTAATTTTAATTTTGCCTGAAAAATATATTTTTTTTTAAGTATAAAAATATAATTGAAAGAAATAATTAGAATGAAAAGAAAAAATTTAAACAAACCTCTTGATCGGGTACTGTAGAAGGCAAAGTAGTCATACGCCATTTCAAATGCTTCAAAGCATTTTGCATAGAGACTGCCAAAGGTCTACAGGAATTGAGATAATTTACAGATTCTTGAAGACTAGCTTCAAGTCCTCTAGTAAAATCAGCCTGTGAAGGTCGTTCAAAATCTTCAATGAGTTGTTTTACTGCAGCAAGTAATGCAACACACCGTGCATTACTACCAACAATAACTTTCTCGGCATATTGTACACCTAATCGTAAAATTACCGGATGTAATTTGATATTTTTATTATTTATGAGTTCCAAAATATTTTTTCTATTTATATATAAATGTTTAAATAAATTCACTTCGTGTGCATTTTCTTTTATTTCAGATTTAATAACAATTTTTTTAACTGATTCATCTTTATTGACTGATGGTGACTTTTCTTTTGGCTTTTGTAATAAAACTTTAACTGGTTTTTGTTTTTCAACCAATGAAGATGCTTTAGCAGCTCTTTGAGCTTCTTGTTTAGCTCTTCTTTCAGCTCGCAATTCTGCTTTAGATTTATCTTCAGTTTTTGGTTTGTCATTAGTCTTTTTGTCTACATCAACCTTGAGTTTAACATTTGTTGTTTTAATGTTTACTGTGCTATTAATTACGTTTTGTTTAGCAGAAAAAGATGATTGAGCAGTATCACTTGGAATAGTTGTTGAACTGATACTCTCTTTTGTTTTATCTTGTGTCTTATGCTTTTCTATTTTAATAGGTTGAATTATAACTTCACCATCTACTAGATCTTTCCCCTTTCCTTTGGCTTTAGCTGCAGCTTTTGCAGCTTTTTTAGCTTCTCGTTCAGCCTTAACTTGTTCTTTTGACTTTTCTTGAGAATCCATTTTGACTGTTTTTAAATTACAATTTTCTGGAACAATTATACTGTTTGAATTGACTACAGTATCTGATATTAAGTCGTTTTGGTTGCTAGTTACAGCAGTGCTTGATTGTATTTTGTTATCTTTAACTTGTGTATTTTTATTTGATTCCAAATCTAAACCAAATGAAGCATTACTTTGGATCAATTCACTTTCAACATTATTATCTTTATTTTTTAGCAAGTCCGAAACATTTCGTTTTTTTGTTTTAATTTTTGAATTTTTTTGTACAACATAATTAGCACTATTTTGGGATAACAGTTTTGAATTTAAAATTTTTTCATTCACAGCACTCTCTGAAGTTTTTTGTGTTGAAGAAAATAATTGTATTTCATCACTACTACTTAGTTCAGATAAGTTCTCATGTTCTCGCCGAGCAGCAATTAATTTTTTCCTCCTTAAATGTCTTGCTGTAGAACGACTAATTTTAGGCTTGATACCATCTACAGGCTGAAAATAGATACAATTTGTGTAAATAAACTTTCTTTGCACAAAACATTAATATGTTTTTTAAATATTAAATGAAGTAAAAGTACATCATGCCAAACATTTATACCAAATTATTATACAATATTTAATACTATTATCACACAATAATTAATAACAAAGATAATTCATATTAATATTATTTTAAAAATAGCATCATGCAAGAGGTTTATAAAAAGAAAGTACAAAAGCAGCGTATTGACAATAAATGAAATAACATAAAGCTCATTATATTAAGCAAATAGTAATATTAAATAAAACATATTCTATTCATGAATATTAAAATCTTCATTCAAAATGATATGAAGCTATAACAAAGGTAAGAGAGTGTAAAGGGATCATACAGGAATTTATTAGAAAGAAATCTTCATAGACCCTTTTTAAATATGGAATCAATTGTACTTTTTCACTGTTATGTACCTGCTGCTCCATCGTCACTTTCAACAATCAATGTTCGGACATAAATTGTGTCCAGCTATGAAAATTGATATATTTATAAAAGTTTTATGTACAATGCATATTTTTATGAATTAAATTAAAGCATGACATAATATCTTTTAATAGTTCATCATGTCAACTTTAGGGTTATGTTTTTAAGAACTTTGTTTCAATTTTTGTTGGTAATTTTAATTAAATGTTTAAAACAAATACTTAAAATTATTATTAATAAATTTATAATGAGATTCAATGTATAGTATTCTCATAAAATAGTCATTAATGAATCCATACGTTTGCCAATTCTAACCTCACACTAAATTTGTTAAAGTTCTTGTAAAAAGATAAAATGCAATTTTCCGCATTGGAGTCGTGAGTTAAGTAATTGTAATTGAACAAAAGAATGAATAATTACCTGTTTTATAATAATTTGCACAATGAAAATGCAAAATTTCTTTTAAAAATTTGTAACTTTCATTTTAGTTATAAGTATACACAGCACAAACCAATATTGCCATCTTGTAGCAGTAGGAAAAGTATACTCAGACTTGAGACTGGTCATTATGTTGCTTATATTGACACTACTAAAGTGAATTTCAAATATGATGACATATTTGAAATATTGTTGTAAACTGTTAATATGTTAATATTTTAAACATATCAGGTAAATAACAAAAAGTCATATTCTTTTTACTTCATAAAAGTTATTTATTATTAAATTTTTTTTTTTTCTTAATATAAGTCATAAGGGTACATAATTTAATAAGATAATTTTAATAAGTAATTTTTATAATAAAAATATGGATAGTATCAATGTATATAAAGATGTACCAAATTCTAACAATAAACATCTAAAATTTTGAAAAAATACTCCACCTGCAAATATAAAGTTATAATTATATCTTTTTACAAATAAATATTAAAATTAACCAATTTCAATAATTTTCACCTCTAACAAACTATCTTCTTCCAGGTCAGAACAATGAAGAGCATTTTGAATTTTTGTTTTTCCATATTTAGCACGTAGAGTATTAGGACGTAATTCTTTTGCCATTTCCTAAAAAGAATGACAATAGAATTAATGAAACTGATACATGATTTAAATATTTTACTACATATGATAAAATAAAATAATAAAGTAAATAAATAAAATATTTTACTGGATCCATTGGGCCGCAAAATTTCCTAAATTCGGTTGTAACATCAATACTTGTATCATTATGTGTAATTTCCATTACTATACAAGGCCCTGATTGCAGTTCACTAACCATTGCCTAAAATCAAATAAATAACAGACTATGCAAATATTCCCAACTAAACAATGTAATATAATAAGACATAAAACTTACAGCATAATCAGGTAAAACACCTTTATAGACTTCTAAAAATTCTTCAGCATTAACAGGGTCAACACAAAATTGTTGTGCTGCTGATATAACAAAATTAGCTTTCTGTATATCATTTATAATAGGTCCAGTCAATCCAGCTCTGACTGCATGAGGTTTAATAATACAGCATGTACAATGCTCCATCTTTGCAGAATTTTTTACTGTACTCTTTTTATTTTTATCTGTGGTAAAAAAGAACTGCTCTACCTAGAGAAAAAATATAGTATAAAAACAAATATTTACTCTTATTTCATAGATTTTTGTTTACATAATATAATAGTTACTTTTATTTCTGGAATATAAATATCATCAGAAAAAGCATTTTTTTCAAAAGCAGTAAGTAATTCTTGCCATTGGGAAGAACCATCTTTACTTATTAGTTCTACAGCTACATTAAGTCCTTTAGTTACACATGCTATATGATCACTGTAAATATTAATTTTTATAAATATATTTATGTTTCTATCATCATTATAAAAAGTAATGTTACAAACGGTAGTTGATCTTCTGAAATCTTGAAAATTTGCATTGCTTCTTCATGACTCAATCTGCACATTTTTATATTTGATACATGAAAATTATAATCAGTAGCAAGTTCAAGGACTTCACCCATTCTATCAATTATATTTGGTTTCAGTATCATAAATTTTCTGCAAAAAAATTCAATTATTTATTATTTTATAATCTAATTATTTGATAAACATTTTTACCTTAATATCTTGGATGACAATTTTTCTTTTGTTGACTCATCAGCAAAGTCTGTTATTTTCATATTTCTAGAAAATATAGTTACTATTGCTCCAACATAAAAATCATCGGTTTCTATCCCAGGGCATGGTGTTCTTCTCAAAAAAGTCTTTCTTGACTTTACCTCGTACTAAAAAAATTAAACCCAAACAAAAATTATATATGCATTATATGGAAAATGAGAAATAAATTAATGCATCGATAAAATTTAACTTACAAGTTCTATAGTGTTGTCTGATGGATAATAATGTAGATAAAATTTTTTCAATAGAGATGCATTTTTATCAAACCATTCAGCTTCAAAACTGTACTTTTCTGAATCTGACATTTTCACGTAATTTTTTCAAAAAATGTTAAAACAAACTTTGTGTTAAACTATAAAGGTTAGGTATGGTAGTACTTCTAATATTTTTAATCACTGTGTTTCTCTCTTGTAGCTTGCTTGAGACGCCGATATCGCCGATATTCCATATTAGATTGGCAATGAGTCAGCTGAGCATTTCCATGGAAACCATTTTAATTTTTTGGCGCCAAAGACGACGACAGTCGTAATTAGTAGCGTTATTATTACCGGTTATACGACAAGTAGACGTTATATGTTAAACGTCCAGTAGCGCCAAAAAATACATGAGAAATTGAATGGAGTGGCTAAAATTGGAACTCTTCTAAAAGAACCCAATCATACATTACATATATAAATATTATAGATACCTACCTAATACCGTATGTGCCGATGTGGGTATTTCCGTATATGTATTTTGGGGATCTTGAACGGTTCCAATTTTTACCGCCTTACGCGACGAATCTACTTACCTACCCAGCAAGTCGCGTGATATGATAAGATATAATTATAGTTTTCTACATTCTACTACAAATTCTCTATTCGAATAGTTAATTGTTTTCTTATTTGCACATAACATTCACTACTTTAGAACCTACTCCGTATAATTGCTCCAATTCACATCCATTATCTTTTATAGGTTTTTATTTAATTTATAAGACTGTAAGACCGATTGAAAAATTCTTATCAGTGAATAGTAAATTGCAGTCGACATAAGTAATATTTTTAATTATCTTTTATAGGTGTTATTATAGACTCATCTTTGAATGTATAAATGTGGTATAAATCCCCTAGATTTCAAAAGAATGTATTTACGTCTTTGCGAATACTTTTTTTTCCATGTGAATAAGTTTGAAAGTACAAATATTTTTGAAATTTATTTTTATAAAAGCAATTTAAAATTTGTACTTGTGTTATCGTTCGATAATGAATTAAGATTTTTAATATAGTTTTGATACAATTATTTTTTAATTCTAATGAAAATACAATACATTTTTTTTATAATTTTTAATAATATAAAAAATGCATTAAAATAAAATTCATTGTATGTTCTATATTTAATTATTTAATAAAATTTTTCTTTTCACAAAAATTAATTTTTTTTATTTTGCAGAAAATTGCAGATGAGATCTCAT
>JAPYZP010000022.1:0-49324 GCA_030522985.1 Torymus sinensis | reverse complement strand
AACGGTTTTAAAATGAAAAAACGATATTAATTGTTGGTGCAACTTTGAAATGCTTCATTTGAAAAAGTCCGATTATCTAAATTGAATCCGGTTCCGTGTGGAATATTGGAAATGGTTATTTTCAAACGTAAAAATCCACTTACGAAATGAGAGGTATTCCATCTGGTTTAAGTATATTGAATCTATCTTAACCGAATACTGCGTGAATAATTCATGCATTTTAAAACAAAATTGGAGTTACTAGATGGGAAATTTATTAATATATTTTCTAAACTTTATTCTTTGATCAATACATATACTACTACAACTATATCGCGGCCCACTATTTATCTAACTTGATATGTTTTAATTCATTCGATTAAAAATGTTTCCATTACTTCATTTCGTTTTAATATATTTTATTATCAGTACCAGTATCCCTTTTAACGTACGAATTTTCCGTCAACCCAAAAATTCGAAATTTCGTATAGGTCTTACGTAATGCATGCACTAAGCCATTAACGCGAAAGCACGCGTGTTAGTAATACTGCACATTGAGCGTAATTTTAAAGAAACGTGATTTAAAAGTCCATAAAAAAATGTATAATATTCTTTAAATAAAAAAGAATAGACTTTGCGAAATTAGCTTGAATTTTTCCGTTAAATATCACGATTCGCGTGGCAAACTTTAGCGCCAATTTACGTCCATCACTGCGCAGCCTATAGATTCGCAAATGCTTTAAAATCCCATTTGCGCTTGGCGAACATCGCGCCGTGGTAGCTTGGGTACAAGGGCCGTGCAGCTAGCGCGCAACACAGCATCCCGTGCGCACACAATTTCTCTCCCATAGATACATCATTATGTATACGTTATACAGAGGAAGCGTGCGCGCATGCACACCTCGTCAGAGGCATCGAATCGCGCGCAAGCGCGTCCGTTAAGACGCCGCGAGCCTTCTACGCGGAGCGTCAAGGGGTCAACTTCTAACAAATGCCCCCTCGCAGTCTATAATGTGACCTATAGCTATACGTACAGCACACACACACGTATAGACAGTGCATGCACAGCGGCGCTGTTAGGGCGAGAGGCTCTCGCGGTTGCGCGCGGACGGGTAATCGATTGCGATTCCTCGTCATTTAATCCGGCATATTTCATTCGCGCGCGACGGCAGCAGCAGCAGCAGCAGCGGAGGCAGCAAAAGCTCGTGCGCGGGTATATATGTGTGTATGCCTCCTCTCGACTTGCGTCTTTATCTCTCGGGCCGCACATGCACACCAGGCGCGCAGGGCACCGAGCTCAGTTCCCTACGGCACTTACGACCTTCTTCTTACACACCGGTTTGGCCTCGTGCGAGAGCGCGCGCGCGCGCTTCAGAATTTCTTCGCAAAAAGGGCACCTGCGTGCAGTCCGCGCCTTATATTCCTCGCTCTTCGCGAAGGTCTCCTCTCCTCTCCCTCTATCTCTCCGACTCTCAGGCGCCGATCAGGTTCGCCGCGCGAAACGCTCGGGAATTCGCGTCTGGACTGAACGCGCGCGCGTCCGCGTGATGCCCGAAAATACGGAGAATATGAGAGGGAGGAGTGGCCGAGAATTTCCCAGCGGGTCGTAGGTCGAGATTCAGCACACGCGAGGCCCTCAATTGGTACGTATTGGCGTATATGTGTGTGTAGGGAGAAGGAGAGAGAAAAAAAGGGAACGCACATGCATCGGAATGATTGAGGAAGAAGGTGCAGAGGAGGAAGGAAGGCGAAAAAGGTTATTAGAGAGAGGAAGGAGAGCACGGGGGATGGGGGCAGACACGCTCGGGCCGCGAGGGAAAAAAAGCCCCGACTGGCTCGCGCTCTCTGCTCCTCTTCGGCCATAAGGTATTTATTATTTTGTGGACTCAATAAAAAGTCCGCTTTGATTACTCGGCCGGTAATTGGCGAACGTGAAATATTGTATGCGAGTGATTTTCTCTGTTGACCGATTATTTATTAATACTAAATCATTCGGGGACAGGGCTCATTGTTCGAATTTCGGAAGAAACACGAAACGTATACGTGTATACGCTGCTGCTTTGGCGCTGCTCATGCGCAGATACCATAAATTTACCGCTATTAACATTTCCTTCTCTTAAAATCAGAGGGATTTCGTGGAATCTTCATATTATGAAAAGGAATATTTTACATTTTAATTTTAATGTTGATGTCTTTCATGTTACTCGTATACTATAACGGTAGTAGAGAGTTTTTCTATATGTACAAAAGAAAGAGAAGCTGGCCATCAGCTTGTTCTTAGCTTTTTCAACCATAATTTATCATTCTAACACGTAACTGATATATTGCTACAAAAACAAATATATTTGTGAGAAACCCTTTAAAAAATATGAAAATAATACAATATAGATATACAAAATAACAACATAATTATCGGCTCTTGAGGAATATTAGAAACCTAATAATATTTTATTCAGAATATAAATAAATCGAATATTATCAAGTAATTCTTCTAAAAACTAAACAATTTGCGTTCCAGAATATCGAGTTTGTTTTACGCCCCCTGCACCTTATTAGCAAAATATGCCTCATATATTTTAATTATTATTTTAAAATTCATCCGACACCTAATAGCACGTTTCAAAAATGCGTACAAGATGAAAGATACGCGCGGACAAAGTGATGGTAAACTAGCGGGGGATATAGTATGGGAGTGCAAGTCCGAAATAAGAAAATAATATAGTGGAGCGGGTGGAAGATGAAGGAGCGAAATTTGCGAATCAAGAGTGGGGGAGAGGCGCGGAGTGAGAGAAGGAACGTGAGAGCAAACGTTTAAAGGGGGAAGAGTTAAAATAAGAGAGAGAGTAAGATAGGTGTTAGGGACGAAGAGAGCGAGGGAGGGAGAGAGAGCTGTAGCTGGGTGTGTAATTAACATACCAAACCTCCCCGTAACGCTCGCCTCCGTGCCTTATACACCTCTCCGCGCGTCTTCGAGTCCGGCATGGCAGTGTTTCTCGCCGCTTTCTACAAAGTACGCCCGTTCGCCACACACGCCATGTACATCTCTTCGCGGCTCGTCCGTATACCTATATATACATACAAAACCTGCGCGCCACACATATGAGCGACGAGTATATATACGCGCTGCCCGGGCCGAGCGAGCGGATATACGCGAATCGAGGAAATTACACGGCGCGAGCGCGCGCTTTTGATTTAGGACGAGCAGCCGGGGTTATTTACTTAGGGCCTTATTTATTTTGATTGCACGTTAATGCGCTCAAATTGACGCTCGCCCGTATATCACGATGCCGCGAGTTTTCGCCGATTTTTCCTCGACTACTTACGAGGCTGTGCGCGCAGAGACAGCGCGCGCGGTCTATATGGATTATGTGCCAGGTAGGCCGCCGCTGATGGGATAAGCGTTGCGAATAGTTATTGCGGCAAGGCGCGTTGTTTATTCGCTATGGTCGGTGCAGGTGAGATCGAGAGAAAGGTTATAAAAAATATGCCGGCGTCGGGCGCAAGTGAAGGGCCTTATTAAGTTGAGGTCGACGTCGTTTTCTTCGCGGTGTTCCGCGCAACGAGAAAGGGAGCGCACGCGCGTGTGTGTAATCACGGTGAATAAAGGTGATTTTCTCGAATCGCTTTGATGTCGGGAATCGGATGATTCAAGAGCGAAGAGTCATTTGAAGACGTAAAGGCGGTGCCGCGCTCGTAAAACTAAATCGATTTTCACAAATCAATCTCGATATGATTGAAATCGTCTTCGAGCAAACGTGCCAGTCTTTAACTTATATAACGCACAACGCCGCGACCGCCGTCGTTAATCTTGATGGTTATGGCATTGTGCCTTTTCTTTTTAGCTCTTCTGCTCCAGAAACATTTTTAAATTTTGCAAAAGTATCGGAAAATTACTTATAAATTATATACGAATCGAGGCGAGATGAGCTATATTATTTTAAAACACGCTTTTATTGAATAAAAAAGCTTCTTATGACTTTCAACCTTTCTTCTCGGAATCATTTTACACAATTTAAAAGATTTCGTTGAAAACAGTTACTTTATTATTCTTGATCTAACACACCATCCAGCCTGTAAGAATCCTATCATTATAAAAGAGACCCTCGCCAAGCATCGTCTATATAGGTGCGAGACCCACGTAGATAGAGGCATACCTTATAAGCACAACCAACATATTATTTGTAGTTTAATGTTCTTCTGCATCTCTAAATAATTTTGTTTTCACTTACTCTTAATTACTGAATTTATATATAATTCAATAAAATTTGTTGGATCAATCATTAATCTGCTTACCAATCACATTACACGCATAGTTCAAGCCGCTAATTCCATTACGCATACGCACCGCAAGTGATCAACTTTCAATTTTCGAGCGACCGCTTGTACTTCTAAATCAGCAATCTGTTTCGAACGATCAAAGCCATGTACTTAACCGCCACTGATGTCTAAGGCCGCATAAACGCACGCGCGCACGCGTGAAAATAATCGGCACAGTTTTGCTGCGCGGCGCGCGTTCAATCTCGTTGAACCCTATCGCAATGACGAGGGCCCCGCGACTATAGAGCGCCGGCAGTAATCGAAGGCCGTAAGGCATTGATGCGCTGCATATAACGCGTGCAGCCGAAGCACCATAGGGACGCGCCCCCCAAAGAAGCCGCGCAGATGTATTTCGCCGATGATCGAATAGCCGCCGCCGTAACCTGCGTTCTCAGCATCAGAGGGCTGCCAAAGGATATATACGTTTCCATCGGAATGGAGCATTATCCGACGCCGACGTCGCCCTTACGCACCCGCTCGTGATATACCCACGCTCCATTGTGTTCCGCTCTCTGTATAGTGTATGACGCAAGCTGTGGGGAGCCGCGTGCTGTATAATACTTGGAAACAGTGTAAAACGTGCCGAGTTTGTAATTAATTCGTATATAGCGCCGCGGCGAGGTAGTACTTTGAATAAATAAGAAAACGACCACATCGCACGGTTTTGCCTGTTCTTTTCCAGCCTCGTCTGCATTATATAGCTATCGGGAAGCTTTTATCCTTTACAATATACGGACGCTTAAAATGTAGTTTCCTTTTTTACGGAAAAACAATTTGTACGAGTAGTTTCTATACGATGAGTTCATTACATTCCAGAATTCTTAAAGCGTTTTCTATATGAAGAAAAACGAAATAAAAATATAATATGAGCGGTTTTATCTCGAGTATAAGTATGGTGCTTTTTAAAATGTACAATGCGAGTTCTGCACTGCTCTCGCATCATAAGTGAAAAAAAAAACAAACTAGAAATGCAGCTTTTTCATGAAGCTCAAGTACCTTTGGCTTTCTTGTAATCAGCCGTATAGAATGGTGCACGTCCACGTTCTGAAAAGCTGCTATAAATCTAGCTGCGCATAAAATATTCATCAAAAGGAGGTATATAGTCCCTCCTTAAAGCAAACATGGCTAACGAGGTGGAACACTGTAGTATATATGTAATATGTTATACCTAGTTTTTACTTACTCCATCCAGCGATGTACGAGCTGCTCGGTAGCTTTGAAAAATGATTTTTTTTTCTCTAATTATTCATTCTAATATAATTCGAGCGTTTTCACTCTATACGCAACACGTATCTTTCAATTATATCTTCGGCTCAAGCGACGTCAGTTTATTCAGTCAGCTACAACAATATCCCCTTATCGAAAATAGTCGGAGATAGAGAGCAAGAGAGAAGCGAAAGAGAGCAGCAGCACTTCTCGCGCATAAATTTCAATAGTTAAAGTTCCGATTTCAGAGCGCACCCCCATAAAAAGGCGAACCAAGTCAAGTCGGCGGATCAGCGTGCAAAAGGAGGAGCTCCCCCCGCACGGCACGCGCGAAAAAGAGAACTCACACGCAGTCTCTCTCTCTCTCTCTCTCTCTCTCTCTCGCGGGGCCTCCGTGCAGCGCGATCGGGAATCAGGTAGTAGCGCATACAAATGAACCTGCGTATATATATGCATAGCCCGCGCGTGAGCTACCGGAGTAGGGGTGATTGGACAAACGGAAAAGCGTAAAAAGCGCCCGGAGCGCGATAAAGCACCTATATATATATACCTATACTCGCTCTTCGATCTCCCGCGGACCCGTAGCTATATATGTGCGCGTCCATAGATCCGACTCTCGGTGCAGACACAGAGACGCTCGCGTACGAGGTCATGCCTATACGCCACGTCGATCGGGGGTAGGTAGGTATATATCTCCTCCATTAGAGCAGCGCGCGTGTGCTGCCGTTGCAGCTCGCGCTTCCGATCCTTATCTTTACGCCTCGGCCCTGCCCGTATGTGCAGCGCGCGCCGCGGCCCTGCGTGCAGATGTGCAGACTCCCGCGCGCGCCAGCCGAGTGCAGTATAGTCGTGCTGCGCGGCTATACACGCGCGTATATATACGCGAGGGCAGCTCAATGGCGAACAGCGCGTGTGCGCCTCATGCTGCATGAGAGAGAGAGAGAGAGGAAGAGCGCGCGAGAGAGATGGAGAGAGATGGATCGAGACGGATAGTTAAAGTTCATTATGGCTCGCGCGGCGGGGAAATGGATCTCTCTCTCCCTCCCACTTGACGCGCGGAGACTCGAGGGGAGAGGGAGAAAAAGAATGCGCGGGAGGGAAAAAACGAAGACGGTGGCAGCGGCCGCTCGAATTAGCCGGGGCGCGCGAGCGCTGCAGTGATGATTCGATGGGCGCATCATTGCGTGCGCGCGCCGTAAACGAGGCGAGCCTCTTTTCTTTTCACTTTTATATATATATACAGGTAGGGTTGAGAAACGCGAGCGGGATACTTCACTCGGGATTTCTCTCTTTTTCCCTATCTCTTCCCCGTTCCCGCGAGAGAGAGGCTCAAATTGGGTTCGCTCCACGGCTGCGCGCGGTGATGAAACTTTATCTCCCCGTGCCGCGAGTAATTCCTTTTTAATTAGAGAAGCGAGCGCGCCGGCACGCGTGTGTCCGCTATATTGGATTCGCGCGCGAATTTTCCGCTTAGCGGCCGAGCTTTTTTATGGCCCGGTATAAATTTTCAAATCACACGCGCGCGCGCACCATGTGTAAATTCTTGCTCTTTTTTTCTTCCTCGAAATAACTGATAGAGTTTAATTTAGCGGATTAGCGGTCGGCGAGTGGGAAAATCGCATGAATTAACCTGCAGCGACGGTGTAAGTATTTAGGTACTGCGAGAATCTTGTGTGTGTGTCGTTTAATCTTGTTTGCTTAATATTTCTGTGTTATCTCGTATAAATTATTACGAGGAATCGCGCTTTTGATAAATTATAGTCGAGTTTCAATTAATGATCCTAGGGAAAGCGTTTTATGCGTTTAGGCGATTATCGCTTGATGCTCTGCCCAGCGCTCTGATTTGCTTAATCAGTGCACTTAACGTCTCAGATTTATGCTGAAATAAAATGCTCGCAGATTAAACGCATAAAATTTAATTATTTCGATATTACACAGGCACGATATATAATGTTTTTAACATATTATTTGTACAAACTTAATTGTACAATTATCACTCAATAAAATAAGATGGAGATCCCGATAAGCGAAATGATCCTGCGCGCGGCAGAAAAACAGAGACGTAAAATTGAAGCGAAAACCAGAGCCATATAACCATCATGATATCGTAAATAGAAAAATGCTCGAAAGCGCGGCTGGGACGAGTAACAAATGGAAGCAACGGGCTGTTGGAATTTACGATGTGCTCTCTCGGCGCGTGTACATATATACGCGGCACATTTCAGCAGCACGCAAAAGTCCCGCGGTAATAAGCGCCCGCGAGAGGGAGAGAGAGAGAGAGAGAGAGAGCTACCGAGTTCTCGTTGCGAGTGATGGTCCTGCCGGCTGCTCCCGGCTTCGTTTCTATCTCGCTCGCGCTCACTCGCTTGCCCGATAAGCCGTTAATGGAATCTCTATTGCCGTAACTTTCCCCGCTTCCGATGTGCGCCGCGGAGAGCTCGTGGATCGGAATTTGTCGTCGCGTCGCTTGCTCGCATGTAGGCCGCGGGGATGAAGAGGGACAGAGAGGCGCGATACACGTTACGCGCATTTATAGATTACACGTCTTCGTGTTACTTTATCCACTGATGCAGCGCGGCTATCCTCTCATTATATTCATCTCTCATGCCGTCAAACGAATATTATAGTCGCTTCTTTTTTGACGAATCTGAGAATATTTTTTCAAAATACATTGATGTTTATGTTGCAGCGGAAAATTAATATTAGATTTTATAGAGCGGGAATGATTGGCGTGAATGGATCGGTGTAATAGTCTTATTAATCCATTAGATTTCATGTGTTCTCTTTGCATACGTGCGCGATATAACCTCATGTCGTTTCGTTTTCTGTAACCGTAAACTAATACATCGTTGGCTAATTTCATAGCACAACTAGTGGTCTTCTGTCAAAAACCTGTGTGCATACATTTAATCATATAGTAATGTGACGAGACATATTATACGATAGATTATATACCGCTGACGTAAAGAAGCTTTGCTTCAATATTAATAAGTTTCTATTTAAGTTGATTTCATCGTTTCAATAATTCGCTTAGAAGGTTTTAAAATGTATTCTAAAAATAATCGAATTTCGTATCAATTCTCAATTTAGAAAAATGCGCTACTCATAAAATTAGCCTAAGCTGGAGTCGTTTGTAAAGAATATGGAATTTTAGTATGACAAAAATGATATCCGCCTTGCTGGGAACCGTTAAAAAATTATTGTAAATTACTATATGCGTGCTAAAAGTTGTAGCACTATAAAACCCGCTTCGATTATACACTCGCGGCGTGTCCTTTCGTTCCCTTTTTTCGCTCCCTACCTACGCGCGCTGCCTTTCCCGTTCTGCCGCTGCGACGTTTCGACGGCCGTGCTAATGAGATGCGAATGCGGTGAGAATTGCCGTGCGCTGCGATATTGCCCCGGGAGCATATTTGTGCGTGCCGCAAGTGTCTTCGAAACGGAGAGAGGGACGAGGGACGAGGTAGTCGAGTTTTGACCTCCCATAGCGGCTGCCTCGTACTTCATACCAGCTGGCTTTTTTTTGCCTCGCGAATTCCTTTTTTCGCCTTATCGAAGTCCGTTCGTTTTGGGAACGCATTCGCAGCGAGTTTCATTAAATTAAAATTATCTGCCGGGCATCGCATAAAGTTGCATTCCATATTTAGCGGTTTCCTTTTGGCCTTGCTGCTCGCTGGTATTTAAGGAAATGAAAGTGGTATTGAATTCCCATTTGAATGGCCTGTTTCGCATATTTTTAGCTTTATCGATCACGACTTTTGCATATATGCACAATACAATTAAATTCGTTTAAATTAATTATTTCGGCTAGCCATTTCTTTTTTACATTTATGAAATTATAATTGAATTGCTATTAGGTATTAAAAACAGAATGTTAATATAGCTACCGACTTTAATAGAGAATCTGAGAGCATTTTCGTGTTCGAGCTGTAATATATGCTTTGATTCATCTTCAGTTATTCTGTAAAAGCCTTTTTATAGGGTGAAAAATGTTCGGTATTGACATTTTACTGTCCATAAATCATTAAATGTGAGTTTAAAACCAGTAAAGTCTTAGTTATATAACAAACATTTTTTTACGTAAATAATATTCTAAATATATTTTATTTCAAAATTAATATTAATACTTTTTAATCGAGTGAATAGTTTAATATACTTTTTATTAAAACCTAAAATATGTAAGTATTTCAACAGTTTTTTTTCTGAAAGAGGGACATTTGAACGGAAACAAAAATTTTGGAAATAAAGAATGTTTACAGACATGAACTATTTTTAAGAAATGGTTTTTCGTGTATGTGTGTAGTAAACTTGTGCGAGAGTTTATGACTTAAAATCGCGTTTACATATAGTAAAAATAGTTTATTGTTGTAGCTTTAAATTTATCTTTCTGTTAAAAAATGTTTTGATTTTACAAATTTTTGTTCATTTTTTGCATGTTAGAGTTAGTTATCTTTTAATTTTGTAAAATATATTCAAGAGAGCTTTGCATTACTTGCATGAGCTTTTTTTTACGTTAAAATTTTTTTTGTCTCTTATTACATTACATTTTATATCTCTGTGAAGGTTTTATCAGTTATTGAACTTCTATAAAATACGGAATTCTTTAAAATTTGAAAATATTTTCTATGAAAGAAGTTATTTTAAAAAAGATTTATTCTTGTTTATTGAACATAGTATAGTGGTATTGAGCATTATTAAAGATCAACCTATACGTTTATTAATATTCGAACAGAGATTTTTAAATACATAACCCCCCTTTGATAAAAAAAGTATTCATACATTTCAAAAATATTTGTGTTTGTACGATTTTTTAATATTTTTAAAATTTTTTTAATTTTGAATAGATCTAATTGTTTATATAATGAGACAGTAAGTTAAATTAGAATAAGCGAATCGCAAATGAATAATAAAACATTAAATTTTTCAAAAAGCAAAAGTATTTTGAAGATCTTTATATGGTTACGTTAACCTGCATATAGCAAATTTAACAACCGAAATATAAAACGCGGTGAGATTAAAAAAAAAGCTGGTAAGTATGAAATTTAAAACGAGTATAAGACAGCCATAACTGCGATCGTAACTATGAATGGGATGATCGATTGTAACTGCGACAGCAGGATTTGTAATCTTATAAATCACATATGGTAGTGATGATGAATCGGAGGCTTAAGAGCTACCAACATAGTAAAAGCAACTACAACTTTTTTTCCGCATATGCGCGTCGTGCATTGCGAGTCGTTTGCCCAAGGCTATACTCGGGCACGAGCTATTTAGAGGCGATGTAATGTTACGACGACATTTTAAATTACGATAACTTCATGAACATACACGCGTCTATGTATGTACATCAATGCGCACGCGGACATGGCAATATATATACAGTTTTTCTCATCATTTACAGTCACTTTCTTCGCACCGGAAAATTATTTTGCTTCTTATAGCTTCCCGTTGCAATTCATCTAAATTATTTAACATATAGTTCTATATTCATACCTATATATAAATAAAAATAAATAAGAGCGGAAATGCAAATAGAATGACATCACGAAGCGAATCGGTATTCAGATCAGATGACTGATCCCCGATAAAAGATGAATTTGTCAGTCCGGAGAGGCACGTTTTCTCGAGCGCGCGCGTAGCCGTCTTCGTCGAGAGCGACAAGCTGATAAGCTGAATGGCAAAAAAGGCCCGAGTAATTAAGAGCGGCGCAAGCGAGCCCGCGAGTAACTCAGTCACTTAATGACGAGCGTAAAACACAGAGAGCGAGAGGAGACAGACAGTGGCAGAGAGACGCGGTACTTCACTTTCGTCGTGCGCGCATGCACGCGCCGTCCGAGCGATCTATCTCGTTTATATTGGCACTCCTCTCTCGTGCAGTGCGAGCGCGCGCGCACTCCCTCGTGTGGGTAGACTTTTTATCGGGCCGCGAGAGCGCGAGCGATACACTTGTTGCGCATCAGCCCATAAAACTGTGCGCATTTTTAAGGAGCAGCGGTGTACCTAACCATGCCATACGCGAGAGAAAGAGACCGGGATGGTGTCAATCGTATACTTGCGCGCTGCGCATAGATCGGCGAAGTGGAGCGCGAGCAATTAAGAGCCACTTAATCCGGACTCTGCGCGCGCGCTCTCTTCCACCAATGCACAGTTACGCACCTCTGCCTCGCTCTTCTTCTTCTTCGTCTCCCCCTTCGGTATCGACCGTCATCGGTCCGTTTCTGGCTAATCGCTTCCTCGCCTCATTAGAAAGCCACTCACGTGTGTGTGTGTGTGTGTCTGCAGCGGGAGAGAGGAGGTCGCATCTCTTTCTCCCTCTTATACGCGCACGGAGAGCAAAAAGTATCGCGCCCGAGGAAACTTTGTATGTACGGACTGCTACTGCGGGAGTCACTCGCTCATCGTGTGGGACGAGAGAGGGAGAGAGAGCACCGAAGATGAGGCATGATGCCCCGCGACTGGACTGCAGAGGGACGAGGCCATAAGGGCCTTGACGAAATGACTCGCTGAGGCTCAGCTCTACGCGCGGCCGGCTCTTTCTGCCGTAATTAATTGCATGGAAATATGCAAGGAGCACGCACGGGCCATGCGCGCGTCGATTGCGGGAACCGGTTCGGTATATGAGAGGACTCGGTTCCTTCGATGCGCTTTTTGTCGGCTTTTTCTGACTTTCTTTTTGCATTTTCGGCGAGAGGCCCCGCTCGAGCTCGCGACTAATTAGAGGTTTCGTAGATATATTCGCAGCGATCAGAATGCTGCGTGAGCTTTTCTTCGGATGTTTTTCATTCATTGTGATCTACAAGCCACGTTGTGTATAGCATTCAAAGAAATTTAATAGCGCAAAAATATCCGAGTGCACGATCCTTTGGAGTTGTTCGTTGTACAGCAGAAATGGTATCTTACCACCGCGGCTGTATTTAATAAAGTGCGGGTATGGATTTTTTAGTATCTACTGTAGCATATTACCTATATATTAACATTTGTTTTCTTGATTATTCATATGATAAACTTTGAATTATGATAAATAAATGTGTCTATTAGGCGCAAGTGAACTATTTTCGATTTCAAACCCCGCTTATTGTTAAATAGTATATATATATGTATTAAGAAGAAGATTATAAATATTTATCGGTTCTGAGGTTCTCAAAGGACTATAGATACATAATATATGTTTCCTTAAGAAACATAACTATTGATAACCTACAGGTAGTTTAACAATCATAGGATTTGAAATTTTCAAACTGGGTAAGTTTTACAACGGAATCGTTAAAAAAATGTCTAAGCAATATCAGTCCACAAACGGCCGCTCAATTATAATAAAACGGCTGTTAGGAAAAACGCCAGGTTCTAATAATGTTTGAAAAATCTGTTGGTATTTAACAATGAAAGAATACTGATAAAAGTTCTCGAAATTAGATGTCGGTGTACATCTAACGAGGTATTGTAACTTTTTTGTTTTATCATATATTGTATCGAAAATTCTTTCCAACTTTTTGTATCTTCCTTCAATACTGCCCGAAGAGAAGTCTCGTTGCGTACTGGGAACACTGACAAGCGACAAATAAAATTAATTAAAAGGAAAAAGTTCCTTCATGGGGCGGCGGCTCTATGTGGACGAGGGAAGTTGCCTCTGTGTGGCAAACAAGCGTCGGGAAGGCGCGCGCCGGGACAGAAAGTTGCAGCACGTATAAGCCCGGAGCCGTTGTTTAGATTCCAGGCAGTTGCGCTAAGACGAAGACGCCGACGTAATCGGATTGCCGCCGCCGCCGTCGCCGCGACGTTACCCGGAGGATTCCTATAAGATTCGAGAGCGAGAGCGTGCGCAAAGAACCTGTCGTTCTTTCGCAGGAATTCGGCCGATTACCGCGCGAGCGCGCGACGAATAATTTTAGGAGGGAGCTGCGGAAAAACACCTTGCCGCGGCAAAGACATCCCGTACATGGCCAATCTGTCCTTTCTTTTCGACACTTTTTGCTCGCTCCGTTCCTGGAGAAAGGATTTAATGGATTTTACGAAAAGTGGCGGGACTGCAAGTTCGCACACTTTTTCATTGCGTCTTAATAATTAGCTGTGAAATTGTTGAGCTTTGCACGTGAAAGCGATTCTCACTCGTAAAATACACACGACGAATGACGGTTTGGAAAACATAAAATAAAGAATTTTTAACGTTTATTCGTAACTCGATCATGATAATATTTATAAAATTAATCAGACAATGTAATTATATATCATTCAGCAATATTTCAAGCTAAAAATTCAACGACGCTTTCAAAAATTCTTGGAACGAAGGTTTTGTCATTTTCCGTTTCAAGAATAGTTGAAAGTATCGTGGGAGCTTTGACTTGTAGCTTTGAAGAACGATTCTTAATGACATTACTCAGGGCAAGCGAATTCGCATAAAAGTCGTTAGTTATTGTAGTAAAAATTGAGCTATAACCAATTCTTGGTGTCCAGACGGTACGATACATCATATAACAGAGGTCAAATTCCGACACCCCCCTTAATTCTCCACTTTCATATAGATGTGTTTATTCTTATGTTATTGAAAAATTTGTTTGTGCTCTCGTTTTATATATTTTTATTCAGTTTTCTTGAACGTACCCGTCTTGCCTGTTTTTCATTTTCTTTATTGATGATGATGCAGTTCATGACAGCAGCGCGGGTAAGAACTTCTAAAGTAAGTGAAGCTAATGGTCTTACAGGATATTGGAATTACAAAGTATTTTAGATGCTTCAAACTTTTTATAAAGTTCTTTTGTAGGGCAATAGCATTACTTCAATTTTATTATAATTTAAAACTAAGTGATGACTTTTAGCAAGTATCATTCAATTACAAATCTAATTTCTAAAGTGGCATCTCCGAAAGTAAGATAAAACATTTTCAAAATAAATTTAGCGTAAGTGTAGCTTTTCTTTCCTTTTCTTATGAATAATTCAGTAGATTAATTTTTACCTTAGATAAGAATTTTGCTGCTTATTTTGCCTTAACGAGATTCTTAATGCACATCTTACCTTATCAAGGGAGATTAATGAGGTTTTCGTGCACGGTTATATTATTTGCATCAATTACTGCCTCGTGTCATTGGTGGTTTCGCAATCATTCCTGTACGATACCACTCACTGGGGAAAGACCCTTTTTATCTTTTTACTTCGATTTTATTTCTATCTTTTTCTCGTTATCTCTTTCCTTATTAGCTGTTTTGACATTGTCAGCTTCGAGGAATTGATTCCTGTATAATATATCAAAGATAATATTATACTAAACAAAATTTATCTATATACTTAAATTGTCAATTCGATAAAAATTGTAAACTAATGCTCAATGAGAATGAAATTATCCATAAATCCTTATAAATGTTATAGAATATGTAAGATGATTTTTTTCAAAAAGTAACGTCATCTTAATCACCTTGCACAATTTAAAAATTACAAATGTATTGATTGTTCCAAATTGATGCAGTTATTTCTCTGTAGTAAGACGATCTATAATTCATTTAAAAAAGGACAAGTAGTTCTACATTAATTTGTTCTCAAAATTGATACGAAATATTGTTAAATTTTGTTTTTTTTTAATATCTTGATGCAATGATCCAACTCTGGATTCGCGCTTATGAAAAGATTGAAGGCATCATAGGGTGGTCTAGTCTCTAGAATATATCACTTTTTCTCTTTATTGGTTTGTTTTATTAGTCTCATTTTTTGTATTTATGGAACCAAAGAAAATACTCGTTAGACTTAGGTCTAATAGTAATTCCTATAGAGGTAGATAAACTATCTGTACATAGATGTGGCTATAACTTAGTAACTACAAAAGAAAGAAAAGGAAAGAAAAGTAAAGCTTAAGGACTAATATAATATATATGTAACTCTGTTAACAATTCAATAGTATTTTTCAAAATTTTTCGTCATGTATATTTTGTACATTATGGTTCATTAATGGTGAGTCTCTTAATTTAAATTTTATAGTTTTCTTGCAATAATCCAAGGACTTGAGATCGTTAGGTAGTTTATTGAATAGCTATTTTTTCATCACTAATCGACCTATCAATTTTAGGTAATTATAGTAGTTTATGCCTAGTATTTTCATTGTCTTTTTAAAGTCTTCTTTGAATGTATTATAATGATACATTAAGGATTCTAGAATAAATGATTGGTTGAGCTTGGAGGGATTCTTTGATTATAAAATTTATTTTTATATATTATTTTTAATAATCTGTTTTATTATGTTCTTTGCAATTTATCTAGTTTTCTAAATCAAATTTAAAAACCGAGATTTTTGTGATAAATTAACTTTCTTCTAAAGAGTTTACCGAGAAAGGTAGAAATTTTTCCTAGAGGAAACATAGGAAACAATTTTTAATTAAAAGTCCATTCATTCATTATCTTCAAATTTGCACGTTTTTTATTCATTTTCAGTAAAGTATTTTAGTTTGCCCGCGGCTACCGCGCGAACTTGTCGTATAACTTGCAATTCCAGAAATCGTTTGCACCTTTTTGCAGCATCAATCAGTCATCGGTGTTGATTCTTGAGCAAATGATTAAGCACCTGTATTCTAGGAAAGCCTTTCTCTCATGAGTGGTCAAACGAAACAAGTTGTGCATTATCGAGAAATCGTTATAAGTACGTTTTACCTTTATCTGGAAATAATGAATCGCATCCTTAAAATACTTAAAATGAGGTCATAATACTGTACTTTTATTCCGGAACATAAGTCCCTTGTTATTTACTGAAATAATTTGTATTATTAATGTTTTAAAAACCGTAACATCCCGCTTTTATCCTTGATATAATGAGCTGATTTTCTCATATAATAATCAACAATAGTAATACTTAGTACCAATTTCTGTACCTTATTTCAACAAAATTCTGCGGAAATATATTTGAAATTTCTGCTATATGATTATTTTGGTATAAAAAGTATAAGGGAGTTCCTTGAAAATAAAGATCGTAATAAGACTCTTTAAGATAACTGAAATTATCTTCAAGGATTCTTGAAATGAAAATTCAGTAGTTTGTATAAATAAGATAAATAATATACATTTCGTACCTTGGAGTAATTTTACATATGCGTGTAAGAAAAATTATTGCCCATAAGGCATGCGTCTGTTCGAGTAGCGTATTTTTCCAGCGTCTACCGTTTGAAATTCCAAAACAAGCATTTCGAATAATCAATAACTTGGCGCGTGACAGGATGTATATTAAAAATAAGCGAGGCTAAATCACGACGTCACGCAATTAAAGGACCGGCTCGCGCGCTCGCAGCCCTTTACCGAAAATGTTTAAGAGCATTAAAATCTTCGAAATACGATCTCGCCATAACAAAGTCACGTAAAATCGCCTACGAACTCAGTTTTACGCTCGGCGTTGTCGTCGTCCTCCGCTTCTTCTTTGCTTTCGAGTCTGCCGGCCGCGCGCGCACTGGGCTCTCTCCCGCTGCCAAAATCCCGTGATTTGCGAGCAAGCGATGAAAAGTGCGCGTCTCCCCGAAAACAAACGAGCGCGGGCAATAATGAAGACAGCGGGTCGACCTGGAGAGAAAGAAAGAGAAAGAGGGGGAGAGAGAGAGAGGGAAAGATAAAGGACTGTGCGGGGAACAAGGCCGAGAAATGACAGCAGAGTGGATGGCCGCGATGAAAGAGGGAAATAAAAGTCAGGGAGGCAGAAGGAGTAGAAGAAGGAGGAGGAGAAGAAGAAGTAAAAGGCGCATATAAGGTCCTTGCTTAACGGTACGCCAGATGCTTCATCCTCGCGCGCGCTGCGCACGACCATTCGTCTCGCTTCTTGTCATGCCCGCGCGTTTCTCTCATAGGTTTATACACACATAGGATACATCTAGACGGAGCCCGCGCGCGCGCGCACGCCGGTACAGGCTTTAATAAAACCCCTAATCAAGGGGCCGCGCGTTCAGCAAACACAAACCGGCGAGATGCGTTCGCACGTGCGATATTAACGCGCGGGGTTATTCCTCTCTCGCACTCTCTCGTGATCGTCGTCGGCGGCGGCGCTACACTACCTCGCGTATATATATATACACTCTGCCCTTCCCGCGCGGCTTTCCCGCGCTCCTGCCTGCCTGCCTGCCTGCCTGCCTACGTCGAATTTATATGCGCTGTTTGCTCGCTTGTTTTTTGCGAGACAGGCGAGATTTTCGTGATTAAATTTACATTTCGGGGGTGGCTTTTCCCTGTTTGTTGTAGTTTAATTTTTACAGCGTGGCTTGGTTTTCAGGGGACACACACACACACGCACGTGCATACTATAGGTACTGTGAGAAATTGAAGTAGGAAGCTTTGAAGCGATATATTCGCCAACCGTATTTTAAGCAACGTCTTTATCTTCATGATTGTAAAGTAAATTTATTTATAGCTATTGTCGCAATTATTTCATTATGCTTTATACCCATGACCTTTAACCATTGGTTTCATCTTATTCTCTGATATGTAATATTTATAACTTGCATTTACAATCATTATAAACTTTATTCGTCATTTTGTTTAATGGATTTTGGTTCAACAGTAAAATTTGTTGCAGTTTTTATTGCTTTTCTAAGATTTATGAATGTGTACGCTATTTTCTATGTTTGAGTATACCTCCTTTCTCTCATTTTCTCCTTCTGCTATACTTCATTCGAACGTGTGATTCTTGAGGCTGCGCGGCTGCACTGTCGACGTGCGAATGCTTCATAAAGTAGGACTGGTAATCATCTTTAGCAATCGCTTCCTCCGCGTAACATTGCTTGAATATTTCCTCGCGTGCGTCCCGCCATTTGACGCGCATCCATCGTTATTTATGACGAATTTATGACTCGCTAGGCGCAAGATGTTGATGAAGTTATTGACTAGGATTGTAACTAGAACAAGATTCACATGGGGAAGTTCTTAGAACACATTAAAGTTCATACACTTTATGTATACCAACGGTTTTGTTTAGGCATCGTAAAATAGTTACTGTTCGGGATTCCCTGATTGGATGCTCTTTTATTGTAGGACATCAATGAGTCATTAATTATATTACATGAGTTTCTTTTGAACTATATTTTTAATTAGCTTTCTACGTATGAAAGCATTTTGCTAAAGAACAATCATGTTTTCAAACTATGCACGTGATTCGACGAGTAGTTAGCTAACTCCTATAGAAACATATATTTATTTGTTTAAAATTATCTGAAATTTAATATAAATTTAATGTTTATTCTGTAATAAAACTTTAAAATTTGTATTCAAAATAATGCAAATTTCTGAAGTTTAATTCCAATTCCCAAATTTAATACAAATTTTGAAGTTTTATTACCGAATGTACATTAAATTTATATTAAATTTCAGAAAATTTTTAACAGTATACTTGATATTCGATAACCTTATTAGCTCAAAATATATTTCATATACGCTTGAGTAGTGCTCCATCATCTATCTTCGTTTAAAATTCTAACAATTAAAATTTTGATATCACAAGGACCCTTGGCACCCATATTTTTCCGTGCGCGCGAGTCCGCTGAAAAAACTGTTAATTTAATTAACCGCACAGAGCGCTCGAGCTCCTCCGCGTTACTTTGAAAGCCGCGCGAAACGTGCCCGCCTAGAAGGGGAGCGCTAAAAAGCCGAAATTTCAAACAGGCCGCAGCCCTTCCCTTGCCGCGTGCGCGCATTTTTCCGACACGTACAAGCTCGGCCGCGAGGGCATTACGAGTAATGAGCTCGGAAAGCGGCAGCGGCGGCGGCACTCCAGCACCTCGCACTGCGTGCAGCAGCTATATACATCAGGGGGGCGGCGAGTTTCAGGCCGGCAGCGCAGCCGAAATACATATCACGCTCGAGCGGCGGGGCGACGATCGGCGCGCAATATGCAGTAAAGCACGGGCGCAACAATGAGAGAGTGAGAGAGAGAGAGACTACTCGCGGATGTATAAGCGCCCGCTGCCGCGCCTCGTTAATCAAGCAGCTCTCGCGTAGGGAGCGAGCAGAGCGCTATCGCCCGCGGCCGGAAAACGCGCGTTTAAGGCTTGACAAACGAGCGGCGGCGGGAGGAGGCGCGCAGCACTGCGCGCGAATAAACGCGCCAAAGCCCCGCGCCCGCGCTTATATATATACACACCCCTCTCTTGCCGGGGCAGGAATCTCTGCAAAATCGTCGAAATCCGTAAATCAAGCCATTAACGCCGATCGCCGATATTGCTCCGTGCCGATATAACTCCGCGCGCGCCGGGAGTCTATACTCTTATACATAAAGGGGAGCGTATGTTCGACTCGATAAATGTCCAATGCTTCTCAGCTTGGAGGCTGTCTGAATTTGTTCGCGCGAAACTTGAGAGTACATCGCCTGTACTACTATAGAGTATTTTAACGTAATTTTCATTTAGTATTCAATCATGATTCGCAATAAATAACGGTATGTTTAATAAACTTTGTAGATAGCAGAAAATAATATAAACTTGTACGGATTTTATTTTATTACCGCGCGTGCGATGATTCTTTATACGACAATACCGCTCATCAGTATTATACGAGGGTAAGGTTTTAAAACAGCTATAACGTTTGTCACGCAAGCGTGATGCCAAGAAGCTGCCGCCCATATCTGAGGATTTAAGATTAATGTACCGGATAATGATGTCGTCCAAACTGTGATATCTAAGCATAAAGTTTAAGTGTTCCTCCCAAAAAGTGATTTTTGAGATATGACCCCTTCATGCTAAAATATTCGCCACTTTTAGTACATTATATGCTCCCCCGAACATGGAACTTCAATTTCCGTAATAACTCTAATAAATTTTTATTATTTAATCACAGCTTTAGAAAAATATTCATTTTTTAATGATATAGTTTTAGTTAAATATAAATCCAAGAAAATATCAAAATGATATTCTATGTGTTTATTATATTTTTGTACTTTGCGAGTTGTAAAGCTGCGTTTAAATATTATAACCAATTTTTCTATAATCTGTTTAATCAAAATAGTTGTATGGCTATAATTATAATAATTTCCAAAGTATATCACTAATTTTTCGAAAAATGCAATAAACTTTGTTTTGATATCTGCGATCAGGATTAGAATACGATTATGAAGATGATTGTATGATTTATAGAGATTATAAGGTGGATGGACAGTGAAATAAGCCAGCACCTTTACTTAACGCCGAAGAGAAGAAAATATTCATAATGTTAGATTAGCCGTGGGATCTGTATAGCCGACAAGGGAATAGACTCTCCCTCGGTGAGCGAAGTGCGGATCGACGAACTAATAGGGAGCCTACCCCCATTTAATTTCTACCCTCATCTGGTCCTCATCGGTTGTAGCCACGCAACTCTCTCCCTCCCGCACCCTCTACATGCGCATACGTATGAAAAGCTCCATCCACACCTTGCATCGGTTTAATCTTCGACGCAAACGCCATTCACGTAGAATGAATTTCTAAACTAATTATTTCTGCTTAAATTCATATATTTCATCGAAGCTGATATTATTAAGTATTTCTCAATGCATAATAATTATTGACTAGTCATTCTTCTTTTACATTTATTAATAAGAAACATTTTATGTATCTTACTTCGGTTAAATAACAACATTTTATAACATTACAAAAACTTGTTTTTTAAATATTTAAAAACGGCCATCGCATTGATGCAAATAATCGAGCTAAGTAGTAGTAAATAATAATAATAAATTACATTAAATATTTTCAATAACTATTGTAAATTGTTTTTCTAGATGACCAATTTTTCAAATAACATTCTACTTCTGCTAATCAATAAGTTTTTTTATATTATTCTCTTAACAAGTATATCCTAATTAGACACATGTTTATTATTGAAGATAGATCGTCAATAGAAGTATCGTAACCTTCTTCTCTACCTTTCAAGTACCTTGAGCTCATCACATAATAAACTTGTTAAATGAATACAAATGGATTTGTACACGAAAATTTTAATGTTTACATGTGAGTAGAGAAAGTGATAATGTACGCATTTAAAATTTACGTCTATCTCTACCTTGCAGTATCGACGTTTTAATTTAAATGTATACTTGTTTTAGTTAATGTGTTTTATATATATATAGACATTATTCTACGTA
Source organism: Torymus sinensis (assembly GCA_030522985.1). NCBI lineage: Eukaryota > Metazoa > Arthropoda > Insecta > Hymenoptera > Torymidae > Torymus > Torymus sinensis. Next base: position 27,759 of record JAPYZP010000022.1, on the reverse strand, counting down.
TAGATAATCTGTTACGTATATAGATATTGTTATACATATAGATAATGTGTGATAACATAGGTAAATATAATTCACATTTTATTTTTACATGATATTAGTATATGTATATAAAATTAATTTCATTATTGCTTTTATGTACTCATTGGATAAATTAATTCTATTACTCAACAAAAGATGGATGTTAAAAATAGAGTTAAGAAATTATTTTAAAGAATATAAATAAAATTGTAGATATTTTAATAATACCCTATTTCTTTTAGTAATCAATTTTTTCACTTATTCTCGTCTTCTTTGTTTTGAACCAATTTTAAAAAGATTAATTACCTTGATATTTCATTAACAGTTATTAAAATTATAGGAATGGATTTTAATCAAGGCTTCAATTTTTCTCCTTCAAAAAAGATGCAGCGTAGTATGTCAGTAGTTGACTATCAAATTGTTATTAACAATGTTATTAGTAGCAGTAGTAATATATATATAGATATTCGACCAAAGACGACAACTTTTTTAGTACCTAATAATTCTTCACAAGATAATTTGCGTCATCTATCGAAAAAATCATGTTTTCCAATGCAAAATGACTCGTCACAAATGTTAGACATGATATCAAATTCTAAGGAAAATCATTTGTCACAGTTACCATCAGAAGGATATACTGCCCAACAAAACTATCCATTACAGACATCCCAAGTACTGCAATCCACAACTCAAAATTGTTCAATGCAAACTTTACAGACACCGCATGCTGTGTCTCAAAATTATATATCACAAATATCTCCGGTATTAGATTCTGAAAACAAAAATTCTTCACAGCTGACCTCACCATTGTCAAATTGTGTAACACTTAGTCATTTATCACAGATCTCGCAAACATCACGTTCAGAAGGACAAAATGCTTCTTTCTCCATTTGGAAAACGTCAAATCTTGAAAAAGTAGATCGTTCTCCCGCAATCTTGGAAACATCACCTTTTAGTGTGCAAAGTAATTCATCTCATACGTTGGAAAAACTAAATATAGAAAAAACCAATAGTTTATCGCAATCATCGCCAAAATCAGAAACAGATGTAATTGACGTACCGCAGATATCAATACAGCCTTCGGTATCGCAAAATGATTTATCACAAACGTCATCATCATCTAATTTATCGGTAGAAGAGATGTCGCATACACCCCATTTTCAAGAAAAAAATTGTTTACTGCATAGGTCGCAACAACAAGTATCTTGTTCTACTGCACAAAATGAATCATTAAACATATCAAGCGTAACATATAGTGGGATACCAAATCAGTTTCCACAGATACTACAATACAACAAACATCGTGATAGCATGAGTCAGGAAGCATTGTTACACATGCAATATCCACCGACAGCACAGTCACAGAAGCAAAGTGCAATATATTCAAAAGAGATGCAAAATGCAATGCAACGATCACCGTTACCATCATCACAGATGCAAAGGGGAATGCACCGACTACCAATACGAGTGGTAACGCAACAGAAGGCATTAAAACGGCGATCATGGGCAAGTATGAATATGCAAAATCAAGTAGCGTTGACGTACCGGTTTTGGCCACTGCTCCGTTTTTGGCCACATATCCATGTTCTTAAATGGATTTTTAGGTGGCCAAAACCGGTGAAAAAAGAATCCTTAAGGTGGCCAGAACCGGTACATCTACTCTATCACAATTATCACGGGTATATATTACGTTGCAGAATCAGCCATCACATCCACCAACAGCACAGTCCGAGATGCAAGATCAACCATCCCATCTAATACAGGTCCCTTCTGTAACGCAAAATCAAGTGACACAAAAGCAGCCTGTACAGATACCTGATGTACAGGCTGCGTTGAGAAATGATCTTCAACAGGTGTATGATCCTAAGATACAAAATCATGAATCGCCTTTACCATATCCATTGATGCAAAATTATGAAGCGCAAACTAAGATAATGACAGAGGCCTATCATCAGGACAATGCCGTTTCTAGCATGGAACCGAGAATGATCCCAAACGTATATGTAGAGGCAATGCATAATACAAGTAACCTTCAAAGTTTCCCAGCTTCTAGAAATTTCGAGAAGAAACAAGAACACAATTCTATTAATAAAAAATATGAAGAGTATAAAAATATATCACGTACAGGCACGCGGAATTCCAAGCTCTCAAACAACTCTCATAAAAAAAATACTAAAACGACGCGTTCCACTTTTCGGAAGAAGTTGTCAGAAAGTTTCGTAAAAGGTAGCTATGATACATTACTGAAGTCAACAAAAAAGCTTCTGTTACCAATTAAACCTTCAATATCTGCGTACAATTCCGAAACCACCTCCAAACACGACTTGCCGAGTTTGTCGTGAAAATTTAAATTATGAAAGTAATTTTGTCTTTTACCATTTTGGTTGCAATTCGTAGTATCATAGAAAGTGTAGTACAAGATCATTTGTATACGTTTCCAGTCGTTTGCAAGACAATCCACGTGCCAAATGAGCTTGTACGTCATACCTAAAGAGAAATAATTCTCCAGCTAGAAAATACCGGTGATATGATATTTTATTATTGCCCACATTAACGTGAATGTAGTTTTTTTGTGTTCAAATTCTACATTGAAAATGGAATTCATAATAGGGATCCTTTGTATTATTATAAACAGATTATCAAGATTAATTCGGGAGAATTTGAAGTTTAAAAATGTTAAATATGTTATAGATTGTAAGTAATAGTTATAAGTGTATATTGTATTAATGTTTAGTCTTTGTTGTATTTTATGATTATTGACTCTGACTAAATTATGAGAAAAAAAGGTTTAATGTTATTAATAGGTAAATTTAATATAACCATTTATAAGTATTTAGGACAATTGTAACATATATGTGCAAATAAAGAATGAATTTGAAGAAAAGAAAAGTTTCGACTGGTATAGACGGCGTTGCTCTTCTAACGTGTCCCGCTTCATCCTCATTCATGAAACATTATAACTTTTCCCATCGCGCGGGTACCGCAAGCGACCGCAATCGGGGGGTCATTGAAATTCATTGATTTGTCCAAGCAAATTTCGTTCTCGCGCTCGACCTTTTTTGAAAGCCCCGCGCGCCACGAGCGCTTATAATCGCAAACAGAAGGGGAGAGGTTTCTGCGATCTCGCACACGCGCGCGCGCAACAAATAGCTTTCAGAGCGCGCTCGTGGCCTTTGCAAGGTGTTTGCATGCATTTACATACGTAAAATCACACACACACACAGAGAGGGCCGCGCGTATATAAGCATTCTTTCCATGCCTGCCGTCTGTTTTCTCTCTCTCGCGCGCGCGCGCGAGCTCTGCACGCCTCGGGGGCTGCAACGGCAGCAGCAGTCTCCTCCCGTGGAATCGTATCTGATACTGAAATCGCGCGGCGGCGAAGACGGCCGACGACGATGCGGACGACGTGGCAGTAGCGCGCAAGGGAGGTCACACACAGTCGCAGATTTATCTGGCCGGGAGCGCGCACGGAGGCTTTCGCACGAGCGGAAATATTCTTCGTCGACGCCCGGTCATTCTTACATTTAAATTAGGTCATTGTTTTGGGGGGAAAAATCGCACTATCGCGTCAAGCGCTCCATACTTTTCGTAAACCTTTTGCTTCTTTTGTAGGAAGGGCTAATCCTTTGCCGGAGTTATCTCTCGTTCTCGTTTGAATAATAGAAACGTATGGAAATGATTCGCGCTTTGTTATTCTATTACAAACGATTATATTGCCTATGTGCATCTGTATTAGAGTAGCCTGCAGTCTTGTGTTAAGAGTTTTTATTGAATTTTTTTAATCTTCATTGTCTTTTAGTGCTATGTGCAGAGAATATTATTCTCGCGCTAAAGTATAAAAATTTTATTGAGATATTTAAATATAGCACTACGTTTGAATACAATGTTGATATTTTCTTTAAATACCGACTATCTATGGTTTTAGTAATTCGTATACTGAATGAAGTCAAGTTCTTGGAAAACCTGTTGGCCATGGAAAAAATGTGTTATATTTTACTATTTCTTAATTTATTGCACATAAAGAAATCCAATTGAGCGAATCCAGTATCGATCTTCCATTTCTCACACGCCATAAGGAAGCGAGGCCATTTGGCTTGGTGCGCCATAGCCAATGATTTGACGCCGAGACGAGCTAATCGGGCGAAAGCCACATTGCTGCGAGTCACTGATCTTTGTTTTATCGTTTTCGGGCAATTCGATGGAATTAGAAACGTTGGGGGGCGCCACGAGTGAATGAGAGCAAGTGTCGAATAAAAAGGAAAAGGGAGGTGTATAAAAGGAGAAAGCGAAATAGTGACACAAAACAAGGAGAGCCGCCGCGCCGAGATGAGCGAAGTAAGAAAGAGGGAGAGGAGGGAAAAGAAAAAAAGAATCGAGTTAAAGGGAGACGTAGTTAGGTGAGACGGATGGATGGTTAAATGGGGTGGCGGCTGGAAAGTCAAGTAGAGTGGCCAAAGCCGGCCACGGGGGACGTTTATGACTGGCCTGGGCCTGAGTTACGATCTCGATACTGCAATAAGCGCGCTCTTACCAGAGCTCATGTTTTTCTTGCCCCCAACGCATTCTCTCCCTCCCGCCCTTTCATCTTCGTTCGTTCCTTTTCGGTCGTCGCCAGACTCTCTCGCTCCCTCCCCTCCCACACACTCGTTTCTCTGTCCCTTTTCACTTTTCCCGCCCTCTCGCCCCCCCCCCCTCCCTCACCGTCCTTTTCTCTCTCTCTCTTTCTTTATCCTCGTGGGGACTCGAGAAATATTATTTAATTAACGGCTGCGGTGTGCGGAAACTTAAGCGGAGAGAGAGCCCTGCCGGCACATCCTCCTACGGCGACCGTAAATAAAAGCGTTATTTCCTCGCGCGGCTCCTTTCTACTTTTCCGCGCAATTTCTTGTAGCACCGCGCCGCGCGCAGCTGTACCGCCAGAATTTCCGAATGGGACTTTCATTTCTTTGCGATTGCACGATTCAAAGACTTTCGCGGCCGTTCTTAAAGTGTTTCTTTAATTGCGGATTCCTGCGTGTGTATACGATACAGCTTCATTTTAAGAATATCTTTTATCCTTCTCTGTAAAAATAAAATAATAAATGAAAAATATCTTTGCATTACTAATTGATGATTGATTATACAGATAAAAAACCGCTGCCAAAAAAAAAATAATTTGTCATTATTATTTACTTGCAAACATGAACGAAAGCCTAGTAATACTGTGCGTTATGCTTGTGCTTTATTCTCATCATTATTACATTGTTTCGCATAGCTGTCAGTAGGAGCACGGAGAGTATTTATATCTCATTAAGTGTATGATTTACGCTTAAAAATAAACTATCCTGCACTACTTCGGATCTATAAAGTCCGCTGAGTAATAGACGATATTAATCAGCCGTGATTTCATTACGTCAACTCGCGGGGGAAATTCAATTTCGTTAGCGCATACGCGACGTTCTCTGCATTCTCACCGTCGAATATCGTTGGCCATCAGCAGCGAGCTTTTCTACTAGCCGACGGACACGGCAAACATTGTGATTTTCTTTCTTTAATTATATCGAGAAAAGGAACTCCCCGCGGTGCGCGCAAATGGCGCATATCTTCGAGAGTCGAAAATCATGGCCGCGGCACGAACACGCGCCTGCGCTTCGGGTGGTAATTACAAAGCGATGCTTATAATTAGCGCGAGTGTGTCGGTGTAGGGTGCGGACGCCTTTAGATACTGAGTAATGCGCGCCATTATCGTGATCGAGCTCTAATAGAAGCTTCATTACATTAAGCAGTGGAAAATCTTTGGCCGGGTTATATAGGACAGGTTGCAAGCGCGAAAGTGATGATCGGCCATTTTCTGTTTATGCGATTTTGATGAGGAATATTTCCATACTACTTGTTACGTTATGACCGCTATATCAACTTTAATTAAAGTTGCTATTTATTTGCTCTTTCATTTTAACTAACGCAATCATAGTAATTTTATATCTATTTTATCAACTCATAATGAAATAATGGATTATTGTTTGAGTTGTATATTAATATTCTTCCTCCAATATCCTCATTAAATTTGGTAATAAAATATTTTTGAAATTTAAGTATGTTAAATTCATTTCTGACAAATTATTATATTTAATACTGTAGTGATAAAACTCTTGAATTTAAATTGTAAATGATTTGCGAATTAAATACGTATACATACATATATATGCATAAGTTAAATAAATAACTTGTTTTGTTTCAGGTAAGTTGACGATATAAGACGATGTTAATTCATGATTACGTTAGTGTAAGTACCGTAGAGTAAGTTTTTGAAATGTTTGATTAAATACATACATAGCAATTTTTCTATGACAATTTTAAAAATAGCAGGACTTTGATTTCCTCAATTTGTCGATAACGCAAATAGCAGTAAAAATACGCCTGACAATTGAACTCTTTAAGCGATCGCATGGAAAAGGAAGTTAAAAAAGTGGCAAAGCTAATATCGCAAATTCTTGGTTAACGAGAGCCGGGAATAATCACGCAGCCCTCCACCGTTGCGCAGCCTGCGGAAGTTTGTAAAAGTTTAGCGTTGCACGCCGTGTCCCCGCGCGCGTCGCGACTTTTAATTGAACTTTCGATTACGCGCGCAATTATCATGAATGGAGGTAAATCCGAAAACGAGTGGCGAGCATAAAAAGCAGGCAAGAATCTTCCGCGGGGAGACTTTATAAGCGTGCGCGCGGACGGTACGCGGGAGGGCTTTAACGAGTCCGGAAAGTAGTCTGCCTAATTACCCAGCAAAGGAGATTCATTCCGCTCGAAGAATCGTCGCCAACGCGCGCAAGTATTTCGCGATCATCCACCGCCGGCGGCTCCTTTGCTTTCTTCTGCGCCACCGACGACTACGCCACATCGCGCGCTGGGGCCATTAGGGGGCTCCTCTCTCTCTCTCTCCCTCCCCCCTCTCTCTCTTTCTGCGGCTGTGTGCTCCGAATATATATACAAACAGCGCCCGGCGGAAGGTATATAAGTGCCATTCGCCGTTTCCGCACGCGCGCGGGGAGCCAAAAAGGGAAGACGGCGATGGCGACGGCAACGCCGGGCTTTAATAAGCAAAGCCACAAGGCGTGATATTGGTCTGTCACCGAATCTCGGGGCGCGCCGCGCGCTTATTTACACTGCCGGTACTAAATCTTCGCCGCGCAGGCGCGCGCGCGCGCCCGCTCTCCTGAATTTTTCCAATTTACCTCCCTTTTTGCCAGGGGTGCGCCGCACTGTCTGTCGAATTATTATTCCGTGCGGGTTGATAGTGGCCGTAATATATGGTTTTAGTTTCGTGCCGAGAAAACCTGCGGTGTTTACGGAAACTGCTGGGGCACGTGCGTTATTGAATTGGAAATAAGTATATTATACCTTTGTCTCCTGTGATATCCTTATTAATGTGCTTTCGTTTTGTCGTGCATCTACATTCAAATAATACTATAATATCAGATCTGTAAAATAGAGCGAAAACCAAAACACGCATAAGAATATGCTGAACAGTTAGCCCAAGATTTTCCAGCGTCCTTTTCTCTGTTGCATGGCGGCGCTATTCTTAAAATTCAAAGAACTCGAGGATATTTCGCGTTACGACAGCATAAAACGCGCGGCGAAAAAAGAATTTTCTCCGTTTAGCTGCATTCGTCGCGCGCACTCGTAAAGTTCGCATTCCCTTTCCCCCGTGTCTTATACCCCCGGACTATAGCTTGCATACCGATATTACGCTGCGCATCCGCTGAAATCCCGCCGCACACCGGCTAGATAAAGTGTCGGCCGCGCGAGGCGGCTGTTCATTGTCCCGCGCGCTCGCGACGTCTAGGAAGCTCGACGTCGCCACGGCAGTTTTCGCGAATTTCCCGGCTAGGCGGCTACGATAACCGCGCGTGCGGGCGAAAGCAAGGGAGCTCGGAAAAAGCAACTGAGGAAGCCGCAACGGCTTGTGGAATGCTCGTGGCGCGCTCGTAAAATTCCGTGTCTCTCCCTCAAGCGCAGGAAGCTTTCGCTCTGCGGGTGCTTTCAGGTTCCGCGCTCATTTCGGGCATATTGTGCATTGTCGTAAACCGTTGAGAAATGAATTATAAACTTTAGTTTAATACTAGAGTATTTCGAGTTACAAATAATCGCTGTCAGAAATCGTCAGCTCTTATTGTTTGTTATTTTTTTGTTATTTTTTTTTAATTTTGCATTAATTTTCATGTTTTCATACATTTTTTTTTACCTATATGTTGTCGTTCAACAATGAAAACGTATTTTATTATTATTATTCTTTCATTCGTTATTTTCCAGATAATTTGCACGTGTAAGAAACTCTACAGGTAGACTTAATTAATTCTATACATACTGATATGAAAGAACAAAATTAAACGAAATATAAATAGTGTACTATTTATTAATCTATAAAAAGTTAACTGGTATCTTTTTTAGAGTGGCCTTATTAAAGCTAAAACTTTTGAATAATTTGGAAGATTATTACATAAATATACTATAAGTATATTATGAATCATAATAGGGTCGTGGCACTAGTGGTCGGCTATACCCTAGTAGTCGGACATTTTCATTGTAATAATTACACAAAATTAAAATTTGCTAAACTTATAAATGTAAATTGAAGTAGAGGTTATTTACTTGGAGCTTGTCACCTTAAAGTTCAAAATTGTTAATTTACTTTAATTGAAAATCGTAAAAAAAGAAGTGACCGAGAACTGAATTAGATGTACGATTTCACGCCTATCCGCGATTAAGTAGTTACGGATAGGTGTCACAGCGGACTTATAGGTAAACGTGCTATAAAATAGTATACGCTATTATATAATTATGACGCAAGTGGCCTATACTGCACGACGTGAATTATTATCGCCCTCGCTACGCTCGGGCTCTAGTCGTATCGTATGTACTACGTATTGTAATGTACTATTTATGATTAATAGCTATAGTTTTAAATAATAGTATGTTGTTGTGTTTAGTATAATGTAGTTTCATTTTTCAAAGTTTCTTAGTAATATAATGACTTTTTTAAGTAGTTTTTCCATAGTTAATTTATACTATGCAAATAAGCATAATTTGTAATCTTAGTAAAAATAAAAATGAAATATTTGGTACTCTTAATAATACAGTAATATTTTTATCCCATTTCCTTTTATAGACATATAATATTCCTAGATATTCATAACTTCCTATTTTTTTCATTGGTTGGTTTTGAGTTTTAATATTTAGGAATAACTGTACGTATACATATATACTCACGTGAGTGCATATTACACACACGGATACGAAAAAAAAAATTTTCTAAAAAATAATGAATTTTTATGCTAATAGTTCTAAAACATGATTTTGAACATTTTTTGTTTCAATTCTTCCATAAATGAGAAAGCAAAATGTTGTGCCTTAAAATTTATGTCCAAAACAAAAAGAACACGGTTTGTGGAATCCAAATCAATCGAAGCGCTTGTGAGGTATAAGGTCTGGGCTATACGCACACGAGCAAACATTTTTTCTTAAATAGCGGATTTCGTACCAATCTGAAACTTTTATTTTAATTTAAAAATATGCTTTTTTTAGTGTTTTTCGATTCAGAATTTGTTCTTATCGATTGATTCGCTATTCGCTTTTTCTTCAAAGATGCAAAAATAAGATAAATTATTTTCAAAAGATATACTTTATTTTGATTAAATAGTAATAACATATAAATACAAATTACGTAGAACACAAAAATAAATATCAATCAATTGTATGATATTAAATAATCTTAAATTGTCATTAACAAGGTCTTAAATTCTTTGGGTAATTTATTTTGGCATTGCGATTGCAAGAACTTAGAGATTGATTAGGACAATCTATCGGTTTGAATGATTTGTCAAAACATACCAAGATCTGCGATATGTATTGTTCATGATTTACCTAAAATTTATTACAAAAATTATTTAAAACATCGAAATGAATAATTATTTGTCTTAAATAAAAAAATTAATATTTTGAAATGAAAAAGTAAGTACTTACAGAGTTACGAGCGCATTGAGTACGAGGAGTAGCTCCTAAACCTGTAATGATTGGGTGATGAAATTCATCAAATCCATATGTACGACCGGGAACGATTCCTTGACGTGCAATTAATGTAGCTATATTATAACGGTCCATTAATTCAACGGCTTTCTTAAAGTATTTTGGCACGCTGTTGGTGGCTGGCGAAGTTAAAGCGCAAGTTCCGTGTTTCTTATATTCGTAGGCCCAAAACGCATCCTTGGCAAATGTTATTTTACTACTTCCCCATTTCTCAGTCAAATCTGCCCTTAAACTAGAACTTATCAAGTCAGGCTGGTACCTAACGCTATTACTACAAAACTGTACATGCTTCCTATCGGCGCGCGAAGGCCAAAGTCCGTGTATACTCCAATTATTGAGATTTTTGGCTGCTGAGCAAGGGCTACAAGTGGCACTTCCTGCTTCAGCCCATTTTTTGTTTAATTCCCAACAACCAGTTTGTGGCCAGCTTTGAGCTAATATAAAATGATCGAAGCTATTATCATTATTGTTATTATTATCGTTATTATTATGGTTTGGTCCCTTTCGATCGTCGTAACTGTAAAAATAAATAACATCTTTTTATTTTAAATATTTCTATAAATTTAAATTTTTGTAGTTTTGAATTTTTTTAATCGATTTTTTAAGAATATTTATAAATAGTTGCAATATACATTTATTCTTGAATGTACGAAAGTAGTAGTAAAACCTTTTTAGTTAGTTATTTGTTGTATATTTTAATAATGATTACATACTATTTAAACTTTTTAAAACTTCTCGCATAGACAGAGAAAAAATATTTGAATAAAAATATAATAATAAAACAATATCTAGCTTAAGAAGTTGCTATTAATTTGTAAATATAACATTTTAATGTAATGTTATAAGTGGATGTCCTTCTTAAATGGTTGAGTATCGAAAAAGCGAACGTTCATTTCATATTTGCAGGAAAATGTTGAATTTAGTTACTCCGAATTACGTTATTTACGCATGAATTTTTTCACGAATGCTTCCGATTAGAATATTCGAATCGTCAACTGGCATGAAGAATAAAGAAAATATCATTGATATAGTAGTATTCGAATCGTTATTGTTCGAAGCATAAAAATATTTTCCAACCATAAAGTAAGAAGTTCACAAGTGCAGCGTAAAACAGTAAGATTGTAGACTAACTACTACTGTTTTTCGCTCTTATAAACCATCTATTTTAGAGTCTACTTTACGACAATAACGATTCGAACGATCATATTTTTTCATTCTTCATATAATAAGTCGACGATTCCAACATTTTAATCACATGCATTCGTTAAAAAAGTCATGATGCATATATAATATAATTTGGAGTAATAAAATTCGACATTTTGCTGCAAATACGAAGTGAACCCACCCATTCAATGAAAAAATTTATTTTTCGATACATTATGCATAAAATGCGATTTGACATATTCTGTAAATTTTTAAAATCTCTTGTATGCCCCCTGTATCGAAAAATGATGGTCAAACTTCACAATCGTGCTAGAATCAACACTTTCGCACTTATATCGAAATATACTATTTTATATAGTTTATGCTTGTATCTAAATCCACATTACAATATCTCTAAGGTAGCTGTATAACATACAATTTGAAGATAGAATTTAAATGTTTAAATGAAAATGAAAATTTGTGAATACTATACAGCCATGAAAAATTTTGTAACAAAAGGTTCTACTACTATCAAGTTATGTCGTTTTTAAACTAAATTTTACCTTGAGTAACATAAGACACATTTGAAAAGAAGTAAAGATAACACAATGACACTGAACACGATTTTCGACATGGTTGTACCAGTAAAAAGAAGCTAAGTGACTCAAAGCTGAAAGCAGACTGTTTGAAAAAAAATTGTATGCGCTGTTTTATTGAAAAATTATTGAAGATTTATGAGCCTCATACCCCCACCAGTTCGGGTCTGTTTTCAAATCTATTCACATGGTTTTGTTTTAAGTTATATCAAAATAAATAGAGTTGAGGACAAGCGGAATAATTGCGCAACTGAATCAAGTAATCTGTTTTTCATATTATGAACCGCCTGAAACTTAACTTTCACACACTTGTATAAATACTTTTTATTCACTAATTTTTGTGTGTACATTATAAGAAATACGTAATACAATTAGAATATTTTATACTCGTAAAGAATCATTATACTGATGACGTTTTCACTGACGTATTTGTTTTCGCTAATTTGTGTGATTATCTGCTATTCAAACAACTATCTTCCTACTTTCATTTATCAGTTCAATCCAATATTGAAAATTGTAACTTTCCGTTTAGTTAGTGGTCTATATCGAAATGTCAGGAAACATAATATTTAAAATCTCGTAACTAAACATTACAAGAAATGTAAGTCAATGATGCGTATATTGAGGGGTTTAGTACTAAAATATTATAGATTTTTAAAATACAGTCATACAATTTTTGTTATGGAAAATTAATGGCATTAATTTATGGTTTTATCTGAAATGAAAGGCGTAGTTGCTCTTTGAAAAAATGTATTTCATGTGCAATATGTAAATAATTAAAATGGTCTTAATAATTTTTTGGTACCATTGTCTTAAATAATACCCAAAACATTATAAAATTCAACGGAACCTATACGTTAAAAGAAAAATCCGTCTTCACTTCCCATTTTATAAAACGCAACACTTTGAGAAATTACAATAATCGGCGTTATCGCGATAAAAGTTCCCCCGCAACCATTAATTTGCTCCGAAAACTAAAACAAATACAGGCTCACAATATCTCCGGTGCGTGCTCCGCGCGGGTTAGCGAAATTACGATTCTCGATACTCGCTTTTTTCAGCGTGCCTGGAGGCTAGTGCGAGGGAGAGGGAAGAGAGAGAGAGAGAGAGAGAGAGAGAGAGGAGAGGGGATAAAAAAGCGTCAAGAGAGAAAAAGAGCCACGTAAACCAGTTTCGATATTTTCCATTGGCGGTGTGCGCTCTCTGATAAGCGAGCACCGTATATACATCGTCCCGGCGCTGCATCGGCGCGAACCAAAAAAAAGGAGAAGCGAGCGAAAAATATAAAAAGCGAATCGCGCGAAATAAGCGCAGCGCGGCATCGGTGGCGACGATGCGCGCGCGGGAGCTTGAAATTGCGCGGTGTGCACTCGATTGTCGCCACGATAAGTAACACGTGTCTACGATAACGATTTTCCCGCGCGCGCTTGGCCTCGCTCCCGCTACTCTCGTCTATGCTCAGATTCTCTCTCTCTCTCTCTCTCTCTCTCGCTCTCACTCTCTTTCACTCACTTATCTTCCTTGTCATCCCTTCTTTCTCCCTGCCTGTCCTCCTCCCCCCTTGGGAGAGACGCTATTTCCTTTATGCAGATGCGGATATATCTATGCACACATGTACGCGCGCGCACGCACATACAAACACACACGCATACAGCAGAAGTCGCGTATATCCGTTATAAAGCTATCGAATTTCAAGTGTACACTTATGTCAGGAATGTGGTCTACAGTGTCTGTAACTTTATACGACGGTCACGCACCGCAAAGTCTCCCCGGTGCCGGCGTCGAGTGCGAACGTATATACTGTAAGTATGAGAACGAAGGTGCAACTACCAGTGTGTATATATACGTATGCGCGAATGCAGCCCGGAGAGCGAATTCTACTTTGCAGATTGTTACAAAAGTACATTCCGACGGAAGATAAATGTCGATATATGCTTATAACAAGTCATAAACTAACTTTACTTTTTACTCGTATTCAATGTGACTCTTCGCAGGAGCTATACAATGTTTCCACGATAATGCATATAATTTTACGTGCCATTACCAATAATGTATTCAAAGAGTGTCTAATTAAAGAGGAAGGTACGTTCGAAATCATTTGCTTGCGCATGCACACTACACCTTGCGAAGAAGTTAATTATTTTTTTCTTTAATGGAAATTAAATTTTAACTGCACTTTGATTATGAAAGTTAATAGCAGCTCTCGAGTGAGATTATAGTATACTCGAGTTAGAGATCGATGTATATTTATGAAACTTGGCGATCCTTTAGGTGATTTTTTACTTTTAATAAAGTATTATTTAGCTTTTGATAATTTTTCAACTTTTTGTTTGAATTAATCAATTTCGATTTATCGTTTTGTATAACTGCATTTAAATGAATGTAAGTATAAGACATGCACGGAGTATTCACGCAGTAAAAGCGAAAATGTTTTTGAGCAAAATTTCTAAGGGTCCCAATGTGGTTTACTGTGAAGCCCTTAGACTCACACAGTGCTATATATATAAAGGTACATCAGCATGATACACAAAGCAGTCGTAAAGAGTTCACAGTAAAGTTCGTGTGAGTTGTTTAAAACTTTTGCAAATGAAAATTGGACGCATTTGATGTACTGAGCGCTTGGAATTGGTACACCCGGAGTTTTATTACACTGCAGACTAATTAGTTTTTTTGCTTTTATTTCTTAACTATTTGATCTGTATTGAAATTCTTTCTTTTTTTTTAAATACTTTATAATTCCATACATTCAGGAACAGTATGAATGATTTCATCTGAATATAGATTTCAGGACTCCAAGATTATAATTCAGCAAGATCATTTACTTAAAAGTTCTTAGAGCCGCGAAACATTTTTGAAAAATAAAAAGGTTGCTTAAGAATGTTAATATTTTAAAAAACGTTGTCTTTGAATTTCTTTCATTAAATGTTCTACCACTATTACGTAAAATTAAATTTTTAATGAGAATGAGAGTTTTAAATCTTACTGTAATACTATTGCCAGCAATGGTGGGTAGTAGACGATCGTTAGAACCTCAATATATTCACGATAAGTAGATGCGACTGAAAATTTCTTTCTGCGTAAGGAACGACAGGGAAAGCCACTCGCCTTAAACTTTTTTAAAGCGCTTTTTTGAACCCTCGGGGCTCAGTGCGAAAATCCATCCGGTATTTGCTCGTGAGTGTAACGCTGAAGTATAATAGGACAGAAAGAGCGAGAAAAAGATTAAGGGAGAGAAGGAGAGAAGCGACAATTTTCTTCCTCTGCCACAAAAGAAAGTTTGCGACTTTTCCTTCTTTAGGGGATTGGCGATTTATGAAGCACCTAACCATTGTATTAGCGAGTTTTGATAATTTATCGTTGCTTTTATGAAAAAAACTTATTGTTCCCGTAATTTAATGCATATTTAATTTTGCAACTAAAAGAATGAATAAAAAATATAATAAATTCCCTTGCACTTAGCTTCCTCAAACTTAATTTCTTCTGTTCTTAGAATATTTGAAAAATTTTCTAAATTGCAAAGTCATATTTAATTGTTTATAAAATTCATGCACAAATCTACAAACAATTGAATATAACTTTGCAAGTTTTGAAAATTTTCGAATTTTTATATGGGTACCTCCCCCTGAAATTGGACAATGAATAAAATGAGATCTTCCAAATTAAAATTAAATGAAAACCAACAAAGATTAGTATTTTATATTGAATTTATTTTCAATGGACAAAATCTAATTTTGCAACATTGTAAATTTGCTAACAAAAGTTTTTTCGATACGTTATGAACGCTGTTTCCTATTATATTAGTTTTCAGATTAGAATGTGTAAACAAATCATGATAAAAAATGTTCATATTTTTAGGTCTACTAGACCGCTGATGCCACCTTCAAAAAGAAAATGTAGCTAATTCAATGCCCCTTCAAATGCATTTAAAAAAATTAAAAGAAATTTGCCCTATCATATAAAAATATACAAAAACGTGAAATTACTAGAACTATTTTTGATCATAAAAGAAATGAATCAATTTTTAAAAACGATTGTGGATTTGAAAGCAGCATCAAAATCAAACAGAATATAAGCTTTCTCTCGTCAAAATCGACCGTTGCGCTCTCGAGATATCTTCTGTACACAGACACACATACATACCCATTCACACAGAAAGGAAAAAAAGTTTGCTCAAAGTCAAAAAATTTTTATACCACCTATCTTATCAAATGTTTTTAATAATTTTCGTGCGAAAAATTTTTTTCATTGTTACAAAGCTTCCTGTTTGAGGAAGCAATGAAATTACATGAATTAAGATTAAAAGTAAATTTATGATCTTTTTATACACATTTTATAAATGTTTTGAGTCGTATTCATTTTCTAGAAATTGTAATCTATGAAATATATTAAATTTTTTATGTGAAAATAAATTTTTTTTTTAAACATTTAAACGTGGTATTGATAAATCAAGTTATCTAATGCAATTAAATACCTTATTAGTCTTACTTATTTACTACTAAGAGCAATACAAACTTAATCAGTTATTTAAGAAGAAGCTGAAATAATACATGAGTACTCTGCAAACATTATACACATCACGGGGGAAATTTCCTCGTATCGCGGAATTGCTCCAATGAAAACTGCAATTTCAAGGCAGTCAGCCAAAAACAACGATTGCTCCGTTCCTACTTTCTCACGTATCTTGCCAATTATAATTACACGCAGCATTTCAAATCGAGCAAAGTGAATGAAATATTCTTTTGAGAAGCAGTTCAGTTTGTTTTGCAAATCGACGCAATTGCCGTCTGTTAATCCAGCGAGAGCGGAAGTTTCCCTGGTTAGAAGTCCCGCCTTATTGTACACACATAGATACTGTGCGAGCGTGGAGTTCAGAGAAATAGAGAGGGAGGGGAGTACGGGCTCCCGTACATAACGTTTGATCCATGCAGTGGTAGCGTAGTCGCGTGTACGGTCATCGATCTTCTTTAGCGAAACACGAAAGGCTGAAGGAAATCCCCATAGGAGCGCGCTAGAGCGGAAGGGAAAAGGGTAAAAATAGAAACGAGAGGGATAGAAAGAGAAAGAGAAAGAGAGAAATAAATGCATACCAACGAGACGCATTGCGCACGCAAAGAATTACTGTGTACGTGCAGCCCGAGAGTTTCCGGATCAAAGGTCGGCCCTGCCTGTAATCGCACGTTAATCACGAATCTGCCTTGAATGAATTAAATGCATTTTCGCTTAATTCTTGCTTATTATATTTCAGGGGCTCGTGGAAACTTATCGCATCGTTCTCATCGGGAACACGTTTTCACTTTTAATTTTAAGTAGTGCAGTGCCATCTCGCACGTGACTTTAATACCCGCTTATACGTACCTTTTGTTCCATTAAATTAAAGGAAAACTAATTACGTGCTGGATAATAATATTAAAATTAGATTGACTTTAATAAACATTCCTCAATGAATACTAATATCTAAACATACGGTATGTATCTTCGATTAAAAAGATATTCTAGTCTTGCATGAAGTAGAAAATGTTATTATTAATATTAAATAACTTGATAAACAAGCGGAAATGATTAAGAAAGATTAATTTATATTATACATTTTTCAAATTTTTAGCTTCTTGATATTTGATTAAGTTTAAGATTTAGATAGACCTTCGTAAAACAACAATCATTAGTTTTCTTTTCCATTTCTAAATACATTGAAATCAAAAGGTAATAATTAACAATTTTCTTTAGTTTAACAGTCTTTAATTAATCGTTTAATATCTCTTGGTGCTACTATAGCAAGGTGTATGACGCGAATAGCAAGCGCGGGAGGTTCCTGGCCGGAGTGTCTCTCCCTCTGCTCTCCCTTTCTCTCGAGTGCGCTTCGAGGGAGAAAAGTTCGGTCTCGGGGAGGGCATCAGCCACTCGTCGTCCTTCTTCGCTCCTCCCGCACGCGAGGCACGCGTGTGTATATAAGCAAAAATTCGCGCGAGGATCGAAGCGGACGCGAAGAGAGGAAGCCGCATACTTACGCCCAGATCAGGACTCGTTGGAGCCCCCGCAGCTACGCGTCGGGGACTCTGCAGTGGTTCTCCGCCTATACTTGCCTCCCTATAAACACACATGTGCGTTAATGATTAATCGAAAAATTGTCGCCCACGGCTGCTGCTGCCGACTAAGGCCTTGCGTGCCGATAGTTTGCATTCTGATTAATTATACGGGCTTGCTTGATAATTCATGGCGATTAGAATCTGCGCTATTAGTTTGGATAAGTAATTATATGCAAATTAATTTTATTATACGTTGCGCGTCAAAAGTTTAAGATAAGCTGTAATGTAATAATGAAAACAAAAATCGAAAATAATTAAGATGGGATGTACGAATGTATTAACTGAAACGTTCTATTGATTAAATTAGGTGGGGTTTAGCAATAAATTACCGTAGGCGCTGTATACAGTTTAGCGAACAAATATTTGCACAAATAAATAGTAGATTTCGTTTATTTCAATATTTATGCAGAGCAATACATCAATAATTTCCATAGCTGTTCGTTTTAATTATGTCAAAAGTACTAGTAATTGCAGGGAGCTTTTTTGACATATGATGTCATCTATTATAACAAGCCGTTATAGATAACTTAATTTATTTTCTACCATAAATTATTTTAAAAATGTTTCTTTTAATTGTTAGGAAAATAGTTAAAAATAATAATTCTTTTAATTATTCATTTCTCGTATTTATAGATTTTTTTAAAACAAACTTTTTTGCTTAAACGAAAATATAAATTTTGAATTATTTAAAATTTCGCCATTGCACCGAACCTGTTAGACACGATAAAAATTCTATAGCCATCATTAAGTATTTGCGGAATTACATTGACGGTCTCTTGAATAATACTGGACACCGCACTCTCGTACATTAAAACTCCTTCTTTTACCATTTCCAGCGGTCAACAATGGAAATTATTCATTAGTCGCGATCTGTACAGGTGATTAAGTGAAAATCTCGGAGGCGGGGGCCCCAAGCTCGTACGCAGCTGCCGTCGATCGGAAAGTCTCCGCGCGACGGATTCGCGGCGACTATGTGCAGGCGGCGACATTGACGAGAGAAAGAAGATGAGATGACGAGTAGCGAGAGAGAGAGGGAGAGGGAGGGAGGGAGAGGACGGCTCTCGGGACAATGCCTAATGAGGCCGTTGTCCGGATCTCTTTTCTTCTCCTCAAGCGGCTCGCGAGCTCTGCGGTGCACGCGCGCGTGCAGCGTGCGCGCATAAGGGAGGAGTGCGCTCGCGCGAGAGGAAGAAAGAGAGCTCGAATTACGTCGCTTCAGGGGGCTTTGATTCCTCCTCCGCCGTTGATTGATGCGACTCTGTGCCACCGGAAATCGCCGCGAGATTGCAAGAGCGCGCGAGCTCCCGCTTCTCTTTCTGCCTCTCTCTCTCTCTCACTCTTCTCGGCCCGCGCCACGACTTGCTCCGCACTCTTTGCCGCATGTAATTGTATGCGGCCTTGCGGGTATCGCGCCGCGCGCACCCGCGACCGCGCCTCGACGTGTATTTTTTAATGGCCCATTTTAAGATTAGCTCCATTTTCTTTTTCGACAAAAAGAAATGCCGCTATTGTTCTTTAATAGCCCGCTCTGCAGATCAGCAAACGTGTATCTGATCTTCGCGGGCCTCGTGCATGTGCTTGTAAGAGGCTGAAGCATGAACGCGGCACGCTTCAAATTCTTCATGAAAATTTACTTTTTACTTTCGCGTTATAGTACCGCGAATATTTATTATTATATTTTTTAACTTCTTTTCAATTATTATATATTAGTCATAGTGGGTACGTTATTTGATAGTCTATACACAATAAAGTGCAAAAATTCTGGCTTTAACACAGATATTTTATTTCTATTAAAGTGTTCCCACAATCTTCTTTGGTACATAAGAAATGTGTAAATTAGTTTTTGTTGCGAAATCGATGCGGTCGCCTCATAGTGGTTACTCTTTTGGTGTGCGTAAAACGGTTCATTTCCGCTTGTAATTTCTTTTGACAATTTTTCAGCACGTATATAAATTGATTAGATTTACTGAAATTATCATTTTTTTTACAATATTACGTATCTTTTAGTTATGATGTATACTCGTTCTTACATGTATAAAGATCGAGGAATATTTTAATTGGTCATATATTAGGATTAATATATTGTGTGTAAATTTGACTTGGATTTTAATTAGAATAAAATCGAATTATAAGTGCTGTAAAGAAGTATTGAAAATTTAAACTAACAATTAAAGATATTCTTCTAAATTTTAATGTATAATAATAATAGTTTATACCATTGCCTAATTGTTTGTCCTAAAATCATAAAAATAATGAATTTTATGGAAAACAATTCATAATTCTTTTTAATAGATATACTTATACGATATTCTAATAAGGGAGACATTCAAGATTCTATTGAGAATACAATTATCATTCCAACTAGGCCACGAATCTCTTACAGTGCTTATTATTCAGGTCTTATAACAATGCAAAATCGAATAAGCAAAAAGCGAGAAAATGAGATGAAACTGCGGGAAGAATGCAAAATTAAAGTCCACGGTTCTGCTTCGTGTCAGCCGCGTCACAATGGCCCAATCAGGAGGTACGAAGTTCCTTACTGCAGCCGCGATGAAGAAAAAAAAAGACAAAAATCGAGACAGGCGTAGTAAGGCGCGTAGACTCGCGGTCGCTGCTATACGTGCAGGTATGACCCGCCCGCGCGCTGCTTCATATTATATATAACGATCGTGACTCGCGAGACGACGAGAGACTGTGCTTCTGCCTCTCTCTTTCGCTGTCCCTCTCTCTCTCTCTCTCTCTCTCTCTCCTTCGTCTTCTGTGCAGTGCAGATTCCTGTGGGTTTCCTTTGCCGAGCGGCGAGAGCAGCGGGCGAGCAGAAAAAAAGAGAATGAATAGGCGACAGTGGGAAACGGACGGAGACAAAACGACCATCAGCACCGCGGATAGATAAAATAAGAATGAGGAAGGGACAGCGGGAGATGGAAGGAGAGCGCGGTTATAGATAGGGACGACGACGCGGAAGGATGGATGCGTGTAAAGAGAGAAAGTGGGATGGCTCAGATTTATTGTTTAAGTGCGAGTCCTAGTATAATTTATCTATTATTTACTGTAGCTTCAAACTGTATGTTTAAAAAAAAAAATAAATTTTAGTAAGAATAATTTCATCGTGGACATGGTTCATGAACATGTATTATTTTAATAACAAGGGGCGACTAAACATATTTTTGATACAATATAGCAATTGTAATTCTTTTTTTTCTTATTCAGTTTTGCAGCTATCTGAAGTCCTCTTTGTGAGCACTTTGGATGCACTTGAAATTCTTAAACATCATACGCAAACATAAAAAAAATTTTCCGCTCAATATGGTCGAATTATCTAAAGTTGCCTTACATAAATAAAATCAATTTTAAAATAGAAGAATGAAATAGAAAATCATAAAATATAGAAAAACTGATGTATAAAAAAAATATTCGTTCCTGAACTAATATAGAGAAGACAAAGTAAATTAGCCATGTCTGATCACAATCTGATCAGTAGATCCTGAGATATGAATGCGTCACGAGCGCGCATCTATATCTGACGCATACTTACAGACATTTTCTGGCAAGTTACCTATTTTCTAGGAAGTAATAAACTTTTCAGCATTTCAAGACGCATTTCGTGTGTTTAGCCCCAAATGAGCTGATCATTTAAAAATACATTTTATTGTTAAAAATGATAAATAAAAAGTAAATTGTTTTTTTGAGTATGTATAAATTCTGTTCTTAAAATGTATATTTGAATTATCAATATATTTTTAAGAGAAATTTAAGGCAACCATCAAATATATAAACAAATAGCACATCACGTTTCAATTATTTTCATCGTTGCAAAGCTATCTCTTGGAGTAAACAAATCACTTACTTTTTCAGTAGTCTAAAAACAGCAAAGAAAGACTAACAAAGTGTAAGAGATAAACGATCAGCAAGTAACTAGAATAAGAAAACATGCACAGAAGAGAGATACATAAGCAGGACGAAAAAAAGAAAGACATATAGAAGTAGATTTGATAAGGAAGATATATGAATAAAGATAGAGAAACATGTAGTGAAGGGTAGCTAATAAAAGACGAAGACAAAGAAAAATGGTGCACGGTAACTTCCTTCGATCCACAGAAAGTAATTTTCTACTGTAGGTGCTTTATTTTTGTGTTTGAACTCGTTTTCAGAATCATACTATATATTTGCTACTTTTTTTTTATGTTAGATACTTTTAGCATCTCAAGCATAGCGTGGTAATTTATTCTATTGTGTAAGTTTGAAATTCAAAGGTATAAAGCTTTACTATATTATAAGATAGTTTCGGTATGCAAATGTACCTTACATCATAAGTTGGATTATGGTGAAGTTTATACTTTACCTAACAATTTTATATAGTCTTATGAATTCGTAACTTTATTTTCTCTAAAAAATGAATGAATTTTAAAATTTTTTATTTTATTAATTAAAATATTTATTTTTTTACCCGTAAAAAAAGCGCGTTTTATAACATCCCTCGTTAAAAAAATTAGTATTGGCAATATATTAACAAGGATAGCATGTGGCCTGTAGCTCTGTACGTCAGCTGAAGGTCACTCATTCACTTACTTATCTTATATTACTCTCTCTCCCTCTCTTCGTGCGGTATTAGCTGGCACATCTCATTTCGATGTTCGTCCTTTGAGCTGTTACTTCATTCAATTGATTCTTGATTTCTCAGCCTGCGTATAGCGCTAAAGTAGAATACGAAAGGAATAAAAAAACAAGCGTAAAAAACGAGGATGAGGAAAAAGCCTAGCTGTTAATATTGCTATATCTTCTAAATAAAAGTATATTTTGAAATCGAATTTTTTTAGGTAATTTTATAATAAATTAGTTAAATGATACGAGATAGCTGATATATAATTATGAATAATTTGATGGAATATACAATTGAATTAATTTTTATTGACGAAAAGATATTTATTTTATAAATAACATGGCACATTTAATTAAATTTGTATCGTATAATAAGTATGTACTGAAACGTGTAATAATAAAGAATTCACTAGTATTAAAGAGTAATTAGTAAAAAAATATTCTATTACATTTGGTAAACATTACACTTTTCAGTCTTATGGACTTCTTGGCCTTGCCGCCTACTTCGTTTGTAAGATCTCCAATTACTGACATGAGATCCAGTTCATTACAAAGAGTGAGATATTTTTATCTTATAAAATCTTGCATAAGATGTACAGTTTTTTTTTCTCGATGTTGTATATAATAATTATTATGTTAACATAATTACATATTATGTTAATCATTGTTTTTGGAGTCTTGTTTAGTTCTTTTGCGCATAGTTATATGTGACAAGTCATACGAATGTGTTCCTTAATTTACTTTACTTTATTTCACAAATATCAATATTCTAATTTCGTCACTATGGGTTGATATTAAATCTTTTTTTTCTATCTATATTTAACAGTCTATTTAATGTTCAGCCGAGTTTAAAATGTCTTACAATTTTTTTCCTAAATATCACGTTGTTCAACCAATTTATCATTTTTTATTTCTATAGATTGACGTAGTTGTTGATTCATTTTTTGTAACGAATCCTTATCTTTTTTCATTTTTGTGAATGCTACCATCACCAACCTCAATATTTGTTTATGCTGTTCTATTCTTTCTGCATTACGCCTATCGATGTCTTGCATGTTTTGCAATTGTCGACGTAAATCTAGCAGTTGCTCTGTTTTGTTTATATTTTCTTCATACGAAGTCCATAATTGTTGTTGCAAAACTTCAATGTACGAATGGGCATTTCCGTGGAGAATATCTTCGTTATCTGTGGGTATCATTTTCTATAATGTTAATCCTTAGTAGATTTCCTCGGCGTCTTGCTTTGAAGCCAAAATCTTATAGCTGTAAGGAAATGTAGTACTATTAGAGATTTCTATAGCTTCATGTAAAGAAAAAATAGTACTTATTTAGGGAGGTTGGCTAAGTACTAAAATGAAAATGGTTACGTCATACGAGAAATTGAATATGTTGTTCTTCGATTGATTTCCTATATATAAATGTGCGAAATTTGAGATCGTTTGTCGTCTCGGTTATGAAATTTTTCAATTTTAAAGTTCTACTCTTATATACATGGATTCTTATGCATGGACAAAAGTGGTAGGGCTCATATAGGCAGTGACTGTACGTCGTGTATGTGCCTGTAGGTACCGTTTCACCGCAGAGCGTTGCGACGTCCGCCTGTATATAGGAAGGTTACTTCAGCCCCAGCCGCTGTGACACATTCAAGCTCCGGACACTTAAAAAAGACAGCGCACAGACACAAGAAATAGCATTGGTTGTATATCTATACATATTGAGGAACTGCGCGTTGTTCTTCGCTGTTCTTGATATATATAGATATACAACCAATGCTATTTCTTGTGTCTGTGCACTGCAGTTCTTTTTTATAAGTGTCCGGGGCTTCACGCGCTCGGCCGGTGATCACTCACCGCGTATTCCAGTGAGTCCACGGTGGTACGAAGTGAGCGGTTACGCTTTATCGCGGTGATTGTTTCTAAAGATTTACCACGCAGTTTAATAAATGTTTATGACGATGCGAAATTTTTATAAGGACGGCTTTGTTTACTCTTGAACATAAATAATACTCATTATACACGACATATTTTGTAACCTTTTTTAATTAATTATCTGAATAATAAACATTTTTTTTTATACTAACATTTCTTGGATTTATTATTCTGAATATCCAAATATTAATTTAATATAATCACCGTACTTCCTATAAAGTATCAAAATGTTTGCATCGTCATAAACATTTATTAAGCTGCGTGGTAAATCTCTTGCAACAATCGGCGCGATAAAGCGTAACCGCTCACTACGTACGCACCGTGTACTCATTGGAATACGCGGTGAGTGATCACCGGAATACCTTAGTAAAGCACGAAACAGTATGCGATTTTTTAAAATAAGGTTACAACGAACGAAAAAGCTACTATAGCAATATAGCAAATATACAGGATAGAGAATATTTATTATACGAAATCTGAACGCGATACTTAGACAACACCGATTCCGAGTACTGCGACAAAACGTAAACAAACGATCGAGTTCGGCGAGTGCGCCCGGTGAGTGGGGCAGCGGCGTACGGTGTGAGAAGGGACTCCTTCCTTCCCGCAGATCTATAGCCAACCACCTTAATATATAGTCAATATACGCACATACGTATAAGGCACTTACGTGAAAATTATGGAGAAGATGTTGGTTTTAGCGGCTTCAGTATGGCAGTATCTATCTTCTTTCGGTTGAGTACACGATGAGACGAGTAGCTGCCAGAACCTTGGATGTTATAATGCAGCAAATTTGAAGTTTCGCTGATCCAATTTATACTTATGAACTGATGTTATAATATATCGTTAAATGAGGAGTTAGGTAAAGCCCTCCCAATAGTACCGATGTGACCCTCTCGCACTTTAGTTGAATCAAGAATGATCCTTACACGTTTGCTGCGTGATACTTATACGCTTTTGCGCCCCGTTGCCGTTGTCTTACAATGTTCTAGAACGTTCGAGCAGTTTGAGAGCCCCGCAACCTTCTCGAACGTTCGAGGCTCACGGTACTTTAAAAATCGCATTAATTCTATCTTCTAAAGACCAATGTTCTAGAAGCTTCGAAAGTATAACATACGAGAATTTGCAAACTGTAGAAGTCTCTGGAAGCTCCATATATTTATAATTATAATATTTATTTGTTATTACAAATCACCTACTTACTTATTATTAATTTAAAATATTAATAATTTTCTCATTAATTTTCTTAAAGGGTGAATGTTGTCCTTACAAAAGTGTTGCATTTCATCTGTTTTATTTTTAATTCAATCGATTGCTTTTTCGGTTTAATAATTAATAATAGAAATTAGAATCCTTAAGAAAATTCGAAATTCATTTTTTATTTTAAATTCTTATTGACTCTATACTTATATACTAATGAAAAAAGTAGCATACAAAAGC
The DNA here is from genome assembly GCA_030522985.1 of Torymus sinensis. NCBI lineage: Eukaryota > Metazoa > Arthropoda > Insecta > Hymenoptera > Torymidae > Torymus > Torymus sinensis. Next base: position 1,896 of record JAPYZP010000022.1, on the reverse strand, counting down.
GTACATATAGCTCGGGATAGTCGATGACAGGGTAAGGTAATGCTCTTCATAATTTTTTGCGTTTGAATCTAAGGAGGCATATAATACGTGGTCTAGGTGTTCGGGGTAGCCGATGACGGTGTGTAGGTGGTGCGCTCCGCAGTTTTAGGCCTCTAGAAATCAACGAGTACGTGTTATAGGTCTTCAGGGTGGCCGATGACGGAGTCTAAGTGGTGCGCTCTTTAGTTTTTGACCTCTAGGTGACGAGGCGCCTTCCGTGCTTGATCTAGGTGTTCGGAGTAGCCGAAGACGGAGTCTAGGTGGCGCGTCCGTAGTTTTTGGCCTCTAGGTGACGAACTTCATCCAATACTTCAACTAGGTGTTCGGGTGGCCGATGACGCAGTCTAGGTGGTGCGCTTCGTTGTTTTTAGCCTGTAGGTGTTAGAAATCAACGAGTACGTGGTCTAGGTGTTCGAGGTGGCCCATGACGGAGTCTAGGTGATGCGTCTAGGAGTACTTTTCGGCGTCATCGGCTACCCTGAACACCCAGACCATGTATTAAATGGGGTCAGATATCTAAACGCAAAAAACTGAGAAGTGCACCACCTAGACTCCATCGTCAAATCACATTATTAAACAATATTATATTTCAAAGAATATTAGTACTAACTGTAACAGTTACAAAATATACATTTATAAACAAATGTTAATATTATAACCGTTACAATAGAATATTTAGATATTAGCATACGCAAACCATTGTGCGTAATAGTTCATACATTATTTGTTAACACGTATAATATGTATACTTCGCATATAATTAAAAATACGTATGTTAACAGTTATAACTATAATCTTATCGTTTTCACCGCTTAGCCGATAGTGAAAAAAAGACATAATTCATTCTTGCCCCGTTCAGCCATCAATAGTATATATATTACGTATCTATAGATGATGAGGACGATGAAAAGATAAGGACCAGTGCCCGCCTAAGGAAAATGTTAAGTTTTATGATTTCTAATTTAACTCTTTCACTATCACTTTTTCAAGTATTGAAATTACGGTAGAAGATAAAGTAATAAGTAAGATGTAAAAAGTTTCACGTTTTGTTTATTACTTTATTGATTTCTCATGAAAAATTTTCGAAAATCAAATGTTGAATATTACTAAAATGATTTTAATATCTATGATTGAAGTTATTTCATAGTAGTGTCGCGTACAGTTTTTCGTGGGGAATGTGCATGCAGTATATGGCTTCGGCGCCGTGCCGTTGCATTGTTCATATTTCACCCATATATTGCCCACATCCTTTATTATAATTGAGCGTTCGATATTCGTTCGCTTTTCGAGCGTATTTTGCGAGTTTTTCTCGAAATCTCGATCTCGAATTCATATCGAAACTCGAACGGAATCGAGAAGCGGAGAACAGAGGGCGCGCGTAGCGCGCCAAATACACTAGTACGGCCTATATTTCAACAATGTCTCACATGTGGCCCATGCATCATCAATGCTTCTTACACCCGATGATTATTGATTCTGTCAATGCGTGCTCCGTTGACAGTCACACATAACCGTTTGAATGTTTATATCATTTTCGAGGTACGTTAACGTCCAAAAGATTATGTTGTGACGGTCACCAATGGGGCACGCATTGACAGAATCAATGATCATCGGGTGTACATATTGTCTATACTGACTTTCTTTGCGTGAGATGACTTCACATTTGGGGCCAATTTGGAACTGAATAAACTTATCGGTATTTCTAAATTGTTCACTAAATTCTTATGAGAATGAAAAAATCTGATAGCATAAAAACTACCCACGTAAAAATTTTAACTATTTCCAATGTATTGCTAGGACCATGGACGAAATATGGCTCATAGGTGAGCCATTGTATTGACCATGTATGGGAGAAAT
>JAPYZP010000021.1:0-51205 GCA_030522985.1 Torymus sinensis | reverse complement strand
CGCCGCCGCCGCGTGCCGGGGTTACGTCAAGCGAATTTCTTATATTGAGCGATTGCTTATAAGTAGTCGGTTCTTTTATTATCGCGGCCGCTGCGTGTAATACATAAGCTCCGAGCTGTCGAACCGCGTAAGTACATAAGCATACAAGGAAAATAATCGGAGCTGCTCCGAAATTCATTTCGGAGCACGCACGCACGCGCACGTGCAGTCGAGTCGAAAATTAAACTCAATAAATCCTCTCGTTTTACTTGATTCTTCTCTTATACTTAGTGTTTAGTTCTTCTGCCTCTTCTTATTCTCCTTTCTTATCTGTACGCACGAAACTCCGTGTCGCGCGTCTTATCAACTCTTGTCATCGGATTCCTCGCACTTACGCGCGTATAAACAAACGCCGCGACGCGTGTAAACAGACTACATATAGGTATACACACACACACCTCGTTCGCTTATATAGAAAGTCATCGCCGTCGTGCGCGCCCGCATACTCGTATGCGCGCGTACTTATAAACTTTCTCTCTTATATACATTTCCACACGCAAAAAAAAAAGATACTTGCTCACGCGCGCGCGCGCGACGAATTCGTGCTGCATAGCTCTAACACTCTCTCGCGAACGTGGGGGCGTATAGAAGTCTCGAAGGACGCATTTTTTGACAGCTAAAAATACGGTCTTGCCTGCGACTCTCGCTCGCTCGGCGTCGTCGCCGTCGCCGCTGTCTATTTCCGATGTGTACATGCAGCGGAACTAGCATAACTTAGCCGCGTGCCCGCGCGCGCTTTTTTATCCGCTTTTATATATGCTTATAGCAGACTACACGCGGCGGCGGCGGCAGCGCACTGTTATTGCGTCTCCTGCCTCTCTGTGTGTAACCGTGTACTTATGTATAGCGTGAGTGCATGTGTGGTATTATATAGGTATAGGGAAAATCTCGTGCACGCCGGTGTGTGGCTGCGAAGCAGATAAGATCACGCCGCACGCACGGTATACCCTGTCGTCGCGTTTCTCTCTCTCCGCGGCTCTCGACGTGGCGACGACGACGTCAGAAAGAGACTCGTCGCGTATATAGGCATTTCCGGGTGAACGGACAGACTTGTCGTGCAGCCGCGTCGTCGGCAACGAGAGGAGAAAAGAAAAGACAAAAGAACACCGTAGCTAAGTAAGGAGCAGTAGACGCAAGGAACGAGACGAGCCGTATATTATGCGCCTACGCAGCGTATAAGTAGTGTGGCAAGTGTGGAGGGAGAGAGNNNGAGAGAGGCGGCCGATAGAAGAGGGAGAAGCGGAGCAAGAGCGGATAGAGGAGGGAGAGAGAGCGCAGCGAATTTGTAGGTTATGGCGTGGATTCGCAACAGCAGCAGCAGCAACAGCCGCGGCGGCATCGCGATGCAGCAGGAGCAGCAGCTCGACGAGGTGCCCGGGCAAAGGACGCGCTGATTGCGAGGAGAGAGAGAGGAGTGGAGAGGAGAGAAGAGTGTAGATACGACGACGACGAGGCGCGCACGCGATATGTCGTCGTGCTAGGATCTAGCAGGAGACAGAGATCGAGAGAGTGAGAGAGAGAAAGAAGTAGAGAGAAAGGAAATTCATCAAGGATTACGCGCGTGACAAAAGGTTCGTGTAATAAGTATCGTATCCCGCGCGCATCGTGTGTGTATACACCTATGCCTGTTATGTATAAGTATATACATGCACGCGCTGTGTCGTCTCTTAGGTAAATAACGAGTGCCTCCCTCGCGCATCATCGTCGCATATAAGTGTATATGTATATCTATATACAGGCGACACGCAGCATCAGCGGCGGCGGCGGCAGCGCTGGAGAGCGAATTTCGGACACACACACGCGTCTCGCGCGTTATATAGGGGGTGACGAAACTCTTGGACCCCGGCTCCGTGGCCCACTAAAATTCTGTGTGTTTTAAAAGCGGCGTCGTCGCCGCGAACGCGGCCGCTCGCGCGCGTGGTTTGGAAAAAATCCTCTCCACGCCGCGAGAGCGCATCGCGCGTGTATTTATAGCGCGCGCGACGAGAGGCAGCCGCAGACAGGAGTAATAGCGCAATTTTTATCGGGCTCCGCGAGGAGAGTGTGTATATTGGAACGGATATATACTTGTGTACCACCTATACCGTTACCGCGAGATGAGATGATTTTCAAACGAGAAAAATCAGGCGAGAGGTTGCTGCTGGTGTCCAGGAGACTCGTCCCGGTGTCTACCTGTTGTACTGTCCGTGCTTGGTGAGAGAAAGAGGGATTGAGAGTGTGTGTATGTGTGAGGGTTTTATCTTGATGTGAGATAAACGCGAGAGGTTCCGGTGGAGTGAGAGTGTAATTAGAGCCAAGGGGGGCTGTTTTGACGATGGGTATTTTTAGAGGGTTTTGCAGAGAGGTCATTGGTTCTGTGGAAGGGTGCGTATATATGAGTGGGTGACGATGGCATTAAGAGTGTCATCGATGGAGTATAGTGCACCTCTGTTTCAATTTTCTTGGATGCCAGTGGGAGACATTGTTTACTTGGCATTGTCATAACGTTGAGACACTTGACTCCCTTCGAATTATCCCATTTTTATGCCAATGTGGATTATTGTGTCGCAGCCATGACTTAGATATTGCAATTTTACATGATTGCGATAAAAATAATTCTTGTAGTGGGGCTGCTTCACGCCTTTTTAAAATCTAAGAGATTGTGGATCTAATCTGACGCTTAGACGTTCAAGAAACTTCTTCAAGTAATTGAGACTAATTAAACTCTTTATTTATTTTTCCTTGGGCTTCTTTGTGGTTTATTTAGAATTGCTTCTATTTTTTTTTCCTTTTAAAAAAAAGCAGGAACAGAATCAATAGATATTTATAATGGTAAAAATTGGAGCAAGCAAAATGATATCGTCAGTATTGTTATTGAAATGTTATTTACAATATTATATATTCTTATCAGATTGTAAAGACTGGGACATTATTATTTTTTTATTGCTTTCTAGTTCAAAATATTACATAAACTAATGCGACTGTATTAAATATCTTTCAGGTGAATGAAGATGGCACAGCATTTTGTTGCTGTGTGCGTGGTCTGTGTACTTTGTGCAGCACACAGACTATGCATTGCTCACATGGTAGACTCGTCCCCGGTAGTGCAACAAACAACACCCAGTGTAAAATATTCAACAGAATTACCCGGTTATAGTGAACATTTATTACCCCATCGGATAAACTCGTCAGAAGTGCCAGCATGGAAAGATGTTCACAAGAAAGACCCCCAGAGAAATGAAAATCACAAACGTTTTAATAAAGTGCCTGATCAAAGAACGGAGAAATCCCACTATGACGATAGACTAGTAGAAGACTTGGAACACATCCGTACACATCAAGAAGCCAGGCAGAAAGAATTACTGGAGAGACTAGGACAAAATGATCTAGAGTCTCCCAAGAAAAACTCCAAAGTGAACCAGACAAATGAGAAAAATCTGCGGTCAAAGAGAAGTTCTGATCTGGATGAAAAATACTTTACCAAAAAAATATTTGAACTTTATGGAGATGGTGAGAATATGACCATAGAAGGATTTGAAAGACTCTTAAAGAAAATGGGCCTGTTTCAATCGGAGTCCATAGTTAGTGAAGAGGAAATCCACAGTATAGATAGTAACCAATCAGGAAGTCGACTAGGTAAATAATATTATTTTTATAAATTCTAGGAACCTCAGTAACACCTCGATTATCAAACTGAAATATCTAATTACTGATAACTCTTCATAAACAAATTTACGCTTATATGCATCATTCTCTAAACATGCGAACGATTTGTTGAAATTACGACTGACTTAATCGCCTCCAGATCTCGGTAAAATTTTCATCACAGTCTCTTACATAAAGTTCGCTCTCTGGCGATTTTCGCGTCGTCGCGATTCTGCTTACACTCGCGCGCGCTTGCCGTCTCGCTTGATTAGAAAAAAAAAAAAAAATAAAAATCGTTACGATCAATCAACATTGAACGTGTGAACGGTGGAGAGTAGCTGATAAAGGAATGCGAAGCTCAAATACTCAATGGCCCTCGGACGGTGACTAATTTAGTTGATTTAATGATAGCAATATATGCGATTAATATCCGACCGATTTCAGCCCAATGGTTTCGCGTGAGTGCGCGCGTGCTCTCTCTCACTCGAGGGTTATCTGTCTTGTTCGCCGTCAATTGGCCTATCGAATCACTAATAAATTCTTATACGAGGCGACCAGACGTCGCCCGTGAACCCGCAGCCGCTGATGGCTCTGACTTTCAGAAAATCATTTGCATTGGTCGTGAAAACGAGACGTCTCTCGTAATTAAAAGTACGTGTCAAAGTAAAAATTTTGCCTTTTCGTCCACTTAGATAGCGCATGCTTATTTATCAAACTACTCGTAAACGTCAATAACGTAATTTCTGTAGATCGGTTTTAGATTAGCTTGACGAGATATGTTCCGTGAACGCGATATGAAATCGTATATACGCTTGTTTTCTCGCCGACACTGAATCATACGCAAATTATGCTTACATGTTACGATAAAATATGAATGTAGTCATTTAATTCTTTAATAACCAACGATCCGTAACAGCTGTTGTAATTCAAGAATTAAATAACATTTAAGACGAGATGGACTCAGCAGTCAGCAGTGAGGTAGACGTAGCTAGATACGCGCTTCTGTAATTCTATGCCGAGAGTTTGGATAAACAGTTTTCTTTCTTATTTATATCAATATCCTTATCTAAAGAATAATATTATTCATTTGAAAACTGTTGCGTGCGCAAATACCAATGCGATAAAATCAAATCCTAATGGTTTTTTTTTTCTTCATTATTTCAGTTAATAGAAAAGAATCCCAAAGCAATAATGGTCTGCAGGGTGCTAATAAAAGTCTAGATTCAAAACAAAGGGTAAGCTATTATAAATCCATTTAGAGGATTTCTTTCATATTTTCAACAAATTTAACATTATACAATCAATCAACAATTTCAGTTATTTTTTATAACTACTCAATAATACTAATTCATTTTCAACTCAAATAGATTAAACACAAATATATCAGCTTTCCAAAGCCATTAAACTTCTGTAACAAAGTAACCAGAAGCACAACATACAACTTTATCTTTCCTCGCACTTCAAAAAAAACGAAACTGCAACTTTATATGCATATTTCGCTTTTTCACGATCTTGCCGACTGACAAATCTCTCACCCTCGACCGTTCCGTTCGTTTCAGTGCTTGAGCAGCAAGGAACTGTTGAGCGCGTTATCGAACGACGCGGCCTACACGTCGGCGAGCGGCGATGGCGACAGCGTCAACGGCACCGGCAGCACCAAGCTACCTGGCTGGCTGTTCGAGCGTGTCTGCCCGGCGCTCGTTTATCAGCTCACCGCGGTCTCGGCCTCCGATCGGCCAGGCTGTGTGCGCGTACCCGAGGGCTTCAAGTCGTCCGAGATCGGTAACTTGGACACGGAGGAAACGGCGCGCAACATGTTTCAAGGTAAGCCTACATGTCTATAGAATATCTACTAAGTGACAAGAAAATGTCGACGATGATTACTAAGCGGATTCCACTGGTCTTTTCTGTTTGCAGTATGGGTGTACTCCACCGTGAGCATACTGATAATCAGCTTGTGCGGCCTTCTCGGCGTCGCCGTGATCCCAGTAATGGGCAAGAGCTACTACCACCATTTATTGCAGTTCTTGGTGGCGCTTGCCGTGGGCACCCTCTGCGGGGACGCCCTCATACACTTATTACCTCATGTGAGTCGTTGACCCTTACGAGGCTTCATTAAAGTAGACACAGATGTATTGTGTAATTTAAGATTTGAGTGTTAAAAAGTACCGTTATTAATTTTATTCAATATTCTGCAGGCCATGATGTCCACATCACAACATAGTCACTCTCATGAAAGTAGTCAATCGCATTTATCCATAGACCACGCAGATGAAGATCACAACGCAAATATGTGGAAAGGATTTGTGGCAATGATAGGTTTAGTCTTGTTCTTTTTTACGGAGAAAGCATTGAATATTATCTCCGAGTGGAAGAAGTATAACGAAAATAGAAATCAAGTGAGTATAGTTCAAATTGGTATTCTGAAAAAATTGAATGATACGTGTAAATTTTTTAATAATGTATCCCTTCATTTTTTAATATTATTACAGTTGCCAGCGCGAGTGAGAGTTATGAGAGAATCGGATGCAGGAAGCAGTAATACTGTAGGTGAAAAGCTTTGCAAACACAAATATTCTACATATCCGTATTGCTACGGAGAAATTGCAACTGAAACTCAAGGTAATTTCTTTTTATTAATTTCTTACAGTAATTGGAATTTTGGAAATTTTATTTTCTTATAAATTTCAGATAATCTTCATACCCATCAACATAATCACCACGAGAGACCGCAGACTATTGAAGAGGAAAAGCCTCTAACTTGCAATTCGACGAATTGTAACTCAGTTTCTAATAAAATTATGCAGAATGACATCGAGAAGAAGAATAACGACGAATGGAAACTGGATGATACTGTGATTACCGATACAAAGAAAGCTGTTGACGGCTCGGACGTACCGTTAAATGAAGTGGACAATTATACTGTGATTATCAGAGAGCATGAAGGAAAACATCATGGCCACGGACATGGACATAGTAATGGACTTTATTTTTAAATTAATTTTTATATTCAACTTCTCTGCTGAAAATATTAATTAAAATAATTATATCTTTAGGTCACGTGCATTCTACACCTGACTCGATGTCAAGTGTCGCGTGGATGGTCATAATGGGTGATGGCTTACACAATTTTACCGATGGTATGGCTATAGGAGCTGCTTTTTCTGCAAATATAGCTGGAGGGTTTTCAACGACCATAGCTGTGTTCTGCCACGAATTACCTCACGAATTAGGTAAATATTTTTATCCAAAAACGTACTTTTTCATTAAATTAACTTGGGTCACTAATAAATTTTTGTTATAATTTAGGTGATTTTGCGGTCCTATTAAAAGCAGGCATGAGTGCCAAACAAGCCGTTTTTTATAATTTGTTATCATCTATACTTTGTCTATTTGGTATGGTCTTTGGAGTATTACTCGGTGCTACACCAGCTGCCAGTAGTTGGATGTTTGCTGCAGCTGCTGGAATGTTCATTTACATAGCTCTTGTTGACATGGTACGAAAGTCATTTTATTTTTAAATAATCCTATAAAAAATTGAACGAGTCTCTTAAGATGATTTGTCACGTACCTTAGTGCCTTTAATTTTTACATTTATTATAAATGTACATGAGTACTTAGATTGATAAAATAATATGTATTTTTTCAGATTCCTGAACTGTCTTCGAACCACTCGGTAATGCATGGTGCTCACTGGCAGTGTCTTCTACAAGCAGCAGGACTGATATGCGGTTTTGGCATTATGTTGATTATTGCGCTGTACGAACATGATCTCCAAAACTTATTCAACAGCTAAATTCAATAAGTCTGACTTATTTACGAACCGAGATAGTACATAAGTCAAATTACTGATATAGTGTGTGGTCAATCCGAAGCCTAAGAGTTCAATTACAATCGAGTGTAAAGTTGAATTTCCGGTTTGAATGAGAACTTAGTGTGTGTCTTAAGGTACATTAAACTTTCATTTACCTAATGCGTGTGATCATGCTCGAAGTAATTGCATATAGTAATTACTGTAATGATAAAAAAAAACTTAGTGTACAAAGTTGTGCAGCTCGCATTTTAAGCTTATCTAAATTGTAAAAATTTTCACCCGTGCGAAATTCGGTAAGTTTAAACACAAATTTGAAATGGAAGCTATATATACAAAATGCCCGTTTGTATTATCGCGTTTTAAACAAAAAATTTTTTTATTGATAAAAATAGTTTTGTTTAATTATAGATTAATGGATTTCCATTATGTACGCACAGATACTGATAATGAGTTCATCTTTGTTTATATACTTGCAAAAACTGGAATCACGTTTTATTCATTTCATTATTTGATCTATTTATTAATAATCATGTGACTTGTTTTCTCTTTGAAAAAGCGATCATTCTTGTGTAAATTTAGTTTAGAAATTAATTTTATCTTATAGTAGATATGAAATGAATAATTTATGTTATGGAAAATTTATTAAGTACATTTACTTCACTAATAATCGTAAAAGATGGTTTTTAATCACAAAAAAATGGGAACAATAAAAAAAATGCACAGAAAGTTTATGAGCTATTTCTAGCAAAACAAATTTATTTACAGTATTGCACTTTCATTAATAAGATATAGATGAAATCAAGCTCTGTTTAAATGAGTTTGCGTATTGTTCCTTTAACCATTGTTAATAGCTCTCTAATAAATTGTAAAGACCTGAACAAAAACAAAAAACTAAACGAGGAATTGAAAAGTAAATGACACACAGCATACTGACACTTAAAGTAAATAGAGTATTTTAACAGTTGCAACTTATTATTATTGCATTTAATAATTAGACACTCTCGCCGTACAAAAACGATTTCTTAAAATAATGTACTTTAATTTCTATAAGAGAATATTGTGCTACTATAATAACCAAAAATAAAGAAAAATATTTTTTGTTAGCTAATATAATGCGTTTGAACTTTATGCTTTTAAAGGAGTAATCAACGAAGTTTTGTGTAAAGTATGATTATAGTCAGGAAGGAACGATGAGCATACTTATTAAGTAAATAGATATATAGTTTACATTTATTAAATATTTTGACTTTCATTATTAGTTGATGATTATACATACATATAGAAAAAAAAAGCTTATGAAATATTTTGAAGTGATTTTACCCAACGTTCCTGCCAATCGTAACTTCCTAAGATGTTACGAAATAGTATTAGTTTCAATATTTAATAAAAGAAAATTAACAGCAATAAAACATTGGATCTTTATGACATCATTATTTTTTTAAAAACGCGATTATATCTTTTGCAATTACTCAGCGTCATATAATATACATATTTAATTTTGTTGATGTATGCAATTGAATTTGTTTCGTATGGGAAGGAAAAAAATTGTACAAACGTGTATAATATTTTCTTTATATTTGTAAAAGATAAATAGCTACAATCATGTCTATTTTATGACAAAAAGGAAAAAATCATTGTAGGACAAGTTTTAGCATTTTGAATGCAAATCTATGAGCATATAAACGCGTCTTTAATCAATATTTATATGTCTTAATTTTATTAATTCGTGAATTACTGAACGCTAAACACAAAACCACCGGTGTAAACAAAAAGGACTGCATTTTATATAATAAAAAGAAATTTTACTATTGTTCGTATATATAGATTTCTAAGAAAATTTTTCGACATTCTTTTACTTATTTTTCATAAATATAGTTATGCCCAAGTTTTATTATACAAGATGAATAAACATATTAATAGAAATGTTTAGGTCTTTATTAAAATTAATCACACCAAAGTAAGTTCGTTAATAAAATTATGAGCACTCAAAGTGAGTAAAAATTTTAAGTAGAGCTTGCGCTTCAGAAGCTTTAAATCAAACGTACACAAACTGATTTTTTATACCATGCAACGACACTAAAGGTAAATATTATTTTTTTCGTATTCTGTTTTACAAAGATCAATTGATTTTGTAAATACTTTCTTATCTACTTGTATATACATTTTTTAAAGATAATGTTTTTTGTAAAAACGCTGAAGGAATCCATGTCTTGTAAAGAAATGCGAATGGATGTGTTAAATTTTTGTTAAATCATGAAAGGAAGCCCCTTTTTCAAAATCACCAATTTAAAATACACAGTATATAAGTGAATGATTATAATGGTGATAATTCATTATATTCGAATCGCAAGCTCATTCAGTGTTCGATCTTGGGAAAAAGTTCATTTTTATCGAAATAACGTGTATTCTACAAGAACTCTCATTGCAAAAATGATACAGTTTGTATATTTTTCGGGATGCTAATAAACGTATGATGTATTCTACTATAATTACAATTGTCTATTTATTTAAAATGAGCACTTTACCATTTAAGCTATAGGCAGGTAAGTAAAAAAATCAATCAGTTTTAGTTTGTAAAACATTTTTTTATAAAATTATATAATATTTTATGTACAACTTTATAATTACTTATGAGATATAACAGAATTTCAATGCAATAAATAATGAATAAGGCAATTTTTAATCTTATGATTTTTGGTTAAAAACAAGATTATTTAACATTTTTACAAGAAAATAACTTAAGGGGGGAAACCACATTAAACGGTTCAAGAAATCGATTTTTTTATTGCCTAAATCGTTAGCATAACTTTTCAAAAGTATGCTGAACAAATTTCAAAGCGAAATTCGAAGTCCTTCATATGCTACAGATATGAAACGGAGCGCGCTCCAGTTTATAAATCTGCGCAAGGTTTTAGAATGGGGTTTTTGCATGCTCACAGTAGAGAGCTAGTACGGAAGCGTTAGTATTTCATACACAGCTTCTGCACGCGTCTACAAAGTAATTCGAGAAAAATGTCTTCGTATCCGAAAGGTGATCATTTTACAACCTATCGACATAGTAGACCGCGTAAAAGATCATTCGATGGCAATTAATTCACTAAGTATGTCGAAAAAAGTAAAGATGAAGGCGAAACTGCTAGTGCGAAAAATCCGCGCTTCACCGTATGAAATTCGAAGAAACTAGAATCGGGGACTCGGTTTCAAAATCAATCAAATCAGATTCCTTAATCAATACTGGATGTGAGATAAATCGGAGGATTGTATTCGTTATGCGACTTTTATTGTATCGATTTTCAAAAATCAAAGTTATAATTATCTATTAATTGAACCTTATTTTGGAAAAATATAATAATTTTGAGTATCTTATCTTTTCGGGAAAAAAAAACGAAAAAAATTTGAAAATTTGAAATTTTTTCAAACGTCTCTCAATTTTTCAATATTTTTAGCTAGAAGTTGGTTCAATTAATAAAAACACATGTAAATAATATAAACAAATTCTATTCATTGCTTTCAGCTAAAATTTGAGACCTGCCCATTGCGCGTGAAAACTTTGAAATAAAATGACCTCGCAGTTTAAATTAATTCCAATCACTTCTACTCCTTCAAAAAAAAGCATAAAAATAAGCCTTCGAATGTGGTTTCCCCCTTTAAAATATATACAGCTATGTTCATTTTTACATGGATATAAGATCATCTCTATCACTCATTTGCGCCGTAAGACTAAAAGCTGTATCAGTACTTGTTTCACTATTAACACTTTCATTAAAAGTTGACTTTTTATTTACGACATCGTTCATCTCTCGCATTATACCGGCCATATCGTCGTCCGGATCAATTTCTTGAGCATCCCCTACTACATCTATCTCCATACCTGATTTCTCTATTGTTGAAACGTTTTCAACTTGCATTATTTCTTCTTTAAACTAAAATTATAATTCAGCAGTTAGTATTTATATATTAAAGTAAAAGAAATAAATTCGACAATATTAATACATACTATCATTGGCTCTAATTTCAATTCACTAGGTACTTGAGAATGAAATACACAATACGTATCAAAGATTACAGAAACAGGTTCATGACAAGGCATATCACCTTCAATAGCTCCACAAGCTTTAAATAATACTTGATTTTGATCCTGAAAAACAACATAATATAAAAGTTTTGAATTGAATTATTAAAATAGTTAGTATTAGTAAATTGAAAATAACATACTTTGAGTATGTGCTTACGACAATACTTCGACGACGGTAACGTACGTTCGCCACACTTAACTCCCCCCTCTGTGAAAATGCATTTTTGCATACTAGGCGTTTTTTGAGAAGAACCATCCGTATTATGAGAACGTCGATCCAGCGATTTTTTATACAAAACTGCTTCTATACCACTTCTTCTGTGATAACCATTTAAAACTTTCAATTTCTGATAGAGCTTCTTTTCTTTTGCAGATTCTTTGGTTTGATCATGAATACTGCCTAAAATTTATAAAAATTTGATTTAGCATTGCTATAATTTATTGAAAAATGTGCTGTTTAATATTTTCTCCATTATTTACTTACATAAAGTTTCTTTTTCCTTTTTTAAAGTATGTAAATATTTTCGTCTTTTCTCTCTCAATGTGTATTGTAACCTTTTGAATTGGTCAATGTATAAAGCTTGTAACCTCATTAACTTTTCTCTAGCGATGTAAACGACTTCTTCAGCAGTGTATGTTCCTGCATGTCTTAAAAAAACAGACAAACTAAAGAATTAAATGAATATATGTAAATTTTCATTTTTTAAATAAATAAAATATTAAATAATATATTATATGCTATAATTAGAGTAGTCTCAATATGCTAATAGTAACATAATTATTTAATAGTAAACATTAAATGATTACCTTAAAGGATCTTCCTCTGGACTATGTAGACTTTCATTATCACTATCATCAAGGTAAGTTCCTCTCACAGTGTCAGTTATTAATGTTGGTTCAACATCACTATCTGAAGAACTGGCATAATCTAAAATATCTGGTCCTTTTGCATTTACTCTATTTGCATCAATTTCAGCTAAAAACCAAAAATAATTTCTATAAAATATAGGTTTTATAATTAATAGTTTCAAAATGTAAATAGAACAATAGACATACAAAATGGATTCAAAGTTTCTGATTTTCTTTGCTCTTGCTCTTCTGTCTTTACAATTGCATTTGAGTCTGTTGATTTGACATAATGACCAAGATTTAACAATAAAGTCTCTGGACATTCTGGTAAAGAATGTTTTAATTGGCCCTTTGCTCTTGCCAGATGCGCTTTTCTTGAATGATCTGAACAATAACTACTTAAAACGTATACTGTTAAAATAGATGTACTGCTTAGAACAATTTATTAAAATATTTCATGTTAGACTTACGAAACTTCTCTCCTGTCTGATTTGGCAGCAGCATTTTGACATTTACGTCCATTAATATTATATATAAAAGAACATTGCCTAAAGGGAGCATTCGAATCTTCTAAAATATGTCTTGAACAATATGAATAAGAATCCATACATGGTTGATGGCATTCGTATGATGTATAAGCACACTGTCGATTTTCTTTTGTCTGTTTTGCAAGAGTATTCGCGGGTAATAATGCAGGAGTTGGGGTAGGCATTGTTGCCTTAGGGACTCGAAACATGTCCTACCTAAAAAATTAATAATTGCTTGTAGTTATTATGATGAGTTTGATAAAAAAGGAAATATGAAATATTAAGAGACTGTATATATAGAAAAATAAAAATTCTTATTTTGTTTGCAAAAGTTATCACAACGGAATAAAAAGCAAATGATTTAGTAATTTAAAAAAATTATTTCCTGATAGAAAATATAAAAATGATTTTTATTTGTAAAGAAATAAATTTTACACGATCTTTTTATGAATATGTAATAACTTAATAAATTTATAACTTCAAAGTATAACAGTCTGTTAGAAAATTTTGAAATGTTCTATTGAACATTTTGCGTGACAACATTAAGAAAACATTGTCATGTATATAACATTGATTAAGAATGTTAAACAGCACCAAGCGATCAACGAAATCCGAAATTCGAAATTACCGCGTAAATTGATTCACGTAATAAGCTAATCAAAACACCATCTCAGAATCTCACAAATTCACCGACCAAACTCAAAAGAACCACACCACGAGATTTAAAAAAATCAAATTAATTTTTCCATCCCAGAAGCACCCTTGGCATCGCGAAAAGGTAAAAAAATTAGTCGCCAGCTCGACGAGCGTGGTGATGAAGGAGGACAGGGCCGTGGCCATTTTGCGCGGCGGTGTGCGTCGTGTGGTGGTGCGTTGGTGCGTCGCCGTCGCCGTCGAGAAAAAAAGAGAGAGAGATATCGCCCCGTGTGTCCGTGCACCACTTACGTCGCCGTCGACCTCGTCGTTGTCCCGGGCGCGCGTCACGTCACCGAGAGAACCTCGTCGTTACGAGAGAGAGATAGAAAGGAAAAAGAGAGCGAGCGCGCGCGCGTGCGCTGCTCCGAACGGCCCATCATCAGCATCATCATTCTCGCTCGCCTCCGCCCGAGGTTGCTGATGGCTCTTATTGTTATGTGCGTGTGACGACGCGCCAGACAAAAAGCCTGCTGTTACTGCTGTTGCTGGCCGCCGATGCTGTTGCTGCTGCTGGTACAGCCGCTACATGTGTGGCTGGTGTGGCAGTCACGATATCCAAACCACAATCTCCACATACGCTATTAGGTACACACACTTTCGCAGCAACAGAGAGATCGAGCGAGCGAGAGAGAGAGAGAGAGAAACGCAGACGCCTTGCCTCCTCCTTCCCCTTTGTGTAGATACATGCTGTTAGAGGAAGGATCTCCCAGGTCGTCGACGACGAGAGATCCTGAGAGAACGAGAGAGTGAGATTCAGAATCGTCGTCGTCGTCTCTCCCTCCCCCGGCAGCAAGCTGCAGTACGTAAGCGAGAATCAGAGAGCCATCCATCACACATGAAAAATTTTGCTCGCGCGAAAGAGAGAGAAAGAGATCAGAGAGAGAGAGAGAGAGAGAGAAAGATAGAGAGATACGTATACCTATATATACCAAACATTCACACACATATGATTACGTTGACGTACCTCGTATTTATTATGCGCTTTCTGCCGTTGTCAGCCGAGGCAGAGAGTCCCAGAGCGAGACGTCCAATATAATATAATACTTAATTAATATAAAAATAAAATATAACTTGACGCGCGCTACCGGCCCGAGTGTAAGCTCTCGCTGTTGGTAATGATATATAATGGAGAGAAGGGCGCTCACAGGCTGCTATATACTGCTGCCGCCGCCACGGCGCGAGCGCGGTATATATATATACTATTGTAGATATATATATACACGCACGTTATATAGGATAGGTGTTATCACGACGGTGGTGCGCATCGGAGTAAAGTGCGCACACGATGTGAGATGGCTCGCTCGCGAGGCGAGCGCGAGCCGCGAGTGTATATAGTATAGGAAACGTATATATATACATGTATGTGTGCATAAAAGCGTATGGGTATATAGGTGGTGTGGGGGCCGCTGCTAGCAGCGCGCTCGCCGTTCTTTTCGCGAAGCAGGACGCGACGAGAGAGATAGACAGAGAGAAAGAGAGGGAGGACCATTTGTTGCTCTCTTACTTGCTTATTAAGGATCTTGTCCGGCCAATTGTGTATCAATATCGCAAAAATTGTGATCCAAAAATTTATCTTTATGTGGTTATATCTCTGAAATTAATCCCGTTTGCCATATTGCAAATTATACCATATTATTAATACTATCATGTGGTATAACGTACTAGTTTTTTTTTTTTAAAGTAAGGAAAAATTAGCTTCACAATTCATAAAACTGGGTCTCTATAATGACTGGGTAGGCATAAGGTTCCCATGTTAAAAGTTTTTACAAATTTTAAAGGCTGTTCTCCGGAAAATTGGCCTAACTTTTTCGGAAACTTCTCATACACTAATTTTATGATGCTCTGTTGTTGAATATTAATGGAGCGTAACGTCTCTGCCAAAAGCTATTTTTTGACGTTAAAACTGCGATAAATAATTATGTAAAGCAATTGATCAATTTTTAGTTCTCTCGCGATCTATGTATAGATGCAAAGGGAATATTATAAGCAATATAAAAATCGGAAATCGAGGCAAAATTGTTCCAGCATTTCACTTTTTAAAATCGTCATTACGTCTACATTAATGCATTCGACGATTTTTAAAAATGAAATGCGAATTCTACGATTTTGCTTCGATTTCCAATTCTTAAAACTTACAATATTCGTATTGTAGTTGTACACAGATTTTGAAAACTAAAAATTGATAATTGCTTTACATAATTATTTATCGCAGTTTTAACGTCAAAAACTAACTTTTGGCCTTAAGAATGTTATGGTTATATAGTCCGGGCTCAAAGCTAGTTTTTAGCGTTAGAACTGTGATAAACAACTTTTCGAGCGTATTTTATGAAAGGTGGTAAGAAATATTCATTTCGACTCTAAAAACAGGTGAGAAATGGCCATTTGTACCTTAAAACAGGTGAGAAATGAATATTTCTACCTCCTTTTAGAAAGGTACAGTTAATTGGGTATACATTTCAAATTATTTTGATTTCCAACTAAATTGTGTACGATTTGAAATGCCCTTTCTGCAACTCACACACGTAAAAAAGGCCCTGTCATGCCTTCGTTAAAAAAGTACGGTGTGTAACACGGGAAGAAAAGCTATTTCAGACTCGGATGAGGCGTTTGCAGCACACGTCTCTGTCGCGGGCGCCTTTGACGCCCTCGATTCCGAGTGTATAGTACACCTCACCCTCGCTAGAAATAGCTTATTTCTCCCGTTGCTGCACAATGTACTAATATGGGATACTTACGATTTTTCGGTCCAGGACGACTGTGCGACAATGCAATTCTAATATTATAAGTCTATTATTTCAATTCTAAAAAAAATTGTAATAAATAGTCACTATCATTAAGAAACTGAGTTCAGTCAGTAATAGTATATTACGCACCATGGGAGGAACAAAATTAGACAGTCCATATCTCGTGTAAATTGCAAACCCGAGATGTGGACTGGCCAATTTTACTCCCGTGGAGCGTTTACTATTTTTCCTCACACCGCGGCCGAAAATGACACATTCCCGTTTTTGCGCTGGGCGGGAATGTGGTACTTTCAGCCCGGTGTGAGGAAAAAAAGTTATGTTGACTTATATTTTTTAATATAAAATCGGAAAGTATAACCCTTGAAAATGCTCTACGTGCCCCACTAGTGGGGCAGATGTGGCACGGGGGTGGGGCACGTGTAGCAGGGTCTAATGAGCAATAATTGAGGTTCAAACTATTTTCACGATTTCATTACATGATACGTGTTAATTAATTATTACATGAAAGATACACGGAAAAAAAGAAACAGTTAATCTTGCTATTTTGCAGAAATTAAATCAACTGTTAAGGAAAAAGTACAAACTGCTTTAAAATAAAAAATTCATTTTTTTTTTAATTTTAAAGTAAAAACTACTGTTATTTGATATGAATATCAAAGCATCATGCCAATTTTACTTTACTAAAAAGTGATTTCTACTTTTTTTTAAAGCAGTTTCCACTGAGTCTTATGAAAGTAAAATAAACTTGCTTTTATGCAGTTAAATCAACTATGTGTAAAAAGTAGAATGTACTGTTTTTTTCGTGTATGTAATATAATGTAAATATAAAAAAATAACGTTTGCGAATGAAGGGGAAAGAAAAGTAAAGTGGAACTCCGGATAAGAGCGTAGGAGACTTGCTCCGATTTGCAATTTGGTCAGGTTTGTGCTTCCCGTGCCCCACCGGGGGTGCCCGACGTGTCCCATTCACAATAAGTTTTAAATTCATTGGTTTATTTTTCAGAAATATCTATCTAAAAAACAAGAAATCTGCTTGAAAGTTTAAAACTTAAGCTTTCAAATACACCTCGTTTCATATTAATCTGAGATATATTCGCTTTTCGTAAGTAAAGCAAAAAATCAAGCCATCGTTTTTTGACTACTTTGAATTTCAACCTTATGAAATTAATTCACATGATTTTTTTTCATATCGAACCCGTGGATATAAAAGCTAGAATAGTTTTTTATGTATTTTTAAGAACATTTTCCTTTAGAGAACTGTTTACGCTTTTAATATTAAAATGCCCAACTGACCCGACAGCCTCATCGTGCCTCACCTTCCCCTACAACAAAGTATAGAACAATATATTTTAAAGATTTTGATAAAATTATGAAACTTTGTCAATTTTAGACGATTCCTTATTTTTAAAACTTATAATATTAGAATTGCATTGTCGCACGGTCGTACTAGAGGGAGAAATCGTTAACGATTCCATATAATTATTACAATTATTATTATTATATTATAATTTACCATAAAAACATTACAAAATACTAGGCCTACTAAAAAAATTTTAAGTTCGAGCTGAGGGCTGTTAGATACGTTGATCCGAAACTCCTGATAAACGGGTTATACTTAGGTATATGTACATTATAATTTGGGGAAGTACTAAGCAATATTCCTTACAGGAAATTGTAGAACTTTTGAAATGTTTAAGAAATACGTATACGAGCTCAAAAAGATTTTTCCGGGGGATGCTTTCCCATTTCGAAGCTTGAAGCGTGACTATTCCAGGATTTCTTTTACTTTGTTTAGGCTTTGTTTAAACTCTTAATATTTATTTTAAATTTTGTTCAACTGACACCGTCAATATATTATTAATTTAATGTCAGAAGTAATAAACATGAAAGAAATATTAAATAATCGCAAATACGTGCGTGAATGATGACAAGCAAATTACGTTTTATATTTAAATGAATTATAATATGTTTATATAAGAAAATTTATCTACTTTATCGACAATTTTTTTTTTAACGATTTATGGTAAGTTTTATACGGTAAATAATGTTAATAATCACGAAAAAAAATTTAAATTATAAAATTTAAATTATATTTTATTAGAAAACTGGCTTATTTAATAACTTGTGGGTTTGAAATACCTAATGTTGGAGTGCAACGAAATGAAAGAAAAAAAATTATTTTGTTTCATGGTTATACTAATTAATATTAATTTTGTGCGCAGATTTAGTTTTTTATAGAATAAAATAACTTTATAACAAATGTTTAGATGAAATTTAATAACTTAAATTAATTGTAATAAATTATTTTGTTGCATTCCAACGACGCAAACTTCAGAACCATAATAACTTGACCAAGAGCATATGGGCAAATAAAATTATAATTTAAATATTTAAATGATAGTTCTTTAAATATTTAAAGAACTTTTTTAGGAGAAGGAAAAAAATTATGATCAAAGTAATCCAGTAATGAAAAATTAATCCAGATCAAATTTCACACAAATTAATTGAAAAGCAAAGGCGAAATTTGAAAAACATATTTTGGAGTTGTTCCTATGATAACTCCTCGATTTTACAAATGCAGTACCTAATATCTTTTTATCGTCTTACTATATAAAATGTTTTAATTTATTAACTAAAAAAAAATGACTTTTCATCTTAATACTTATACGCGCTGATTAAACATGTATTTTAATATATTTTTTTTAAATATTAAAGTTCAGAGTAAAAGCAAACTACAGTTTATCGATAAGAAAAATTCACTGCTATATAGTATATAATACCGAGGCCTGCACCAGCGGCACAAATAACTGGGAAAACCCAGTCGAGATCTCTAAGATTCTGAATTATAAACCTTTAATGCTGTCATATAATCTTTAAGCTTAGCAAATTTCGAGCCTCCAAAACTATAGTAGAAAGTTGCTTTATATGGCTATACAGTGTCCCGCCCCACAATCTATACCTTCGGTTAATCCTAGTCGACGTATTGTACGTATAATTCTATATTCGACCATTTCAACCGGATTTAAAATTCTACCTGACTTACCGCCCTGCGAAAGCGCAAGCGCTCGCAGCGGGAGGTGCGCGGGCGCATTGCATTCGCGCAAAACCAGACGCAGCTACCTATACTTATGCGAGGCGGAGACAGAAACTATATAGTTGGCACAAAACGGCGTTGTATTTCATCGACGGTCTCCCCCTGTGCGCGATTCGTCTACCCATCCGAAAAACCTCCTAGGCTGACAGCAATAATGCCGACAGCACGGGTTTTCGAAGTATGTATTGTGCATCAACGTACTTTACGTGCGCGTGCGTTGTTTTTGCAAACGCGTGAACATTTAAAATGATGATTTTTACTAAAGGTTATGTCGACGCGCGTGTGATTTTATGACGCAACGTCTCGCAATAACATCGCGTACCTATAAACATGAATTTCTCGTGGTTTTCTTATAAATTAACATGGTATACAATGTAAGTGAAACAAATGATGAAAAAGAGAGAAAAAGAAGTTCTTGCTGTATGATATATATCAATGAAATGATGACACAAAAGGGGGGGAGGGGTCTAATTGCGAGGTGGTTGCTTTTATGACAAATCGATAAAAACTATACAAGGAAGAGCTTTTTCGCTTGCGACATCTGAAGTGCTTAGGTGAAATTTTGAAGGTTCATTCAGTAAAATTTATTTTATATATCCACAAAGATATTTCAATACAAATTTACATTCACACAATGATTTTTGTACACAGTCAATGACTATTTCCTTTTTTATAGAGACGACGAATATTTATAAAACAGTTCAATTCTTTTATTCACTACATCATTATATCATATGTTATATAACTTATATTTTATGACTTTTACTATTTTTTCTTTGCATATTGTATTCAACAAATACTCAACTTGTATTCTATTGTAAATTTTTTCAGTGACATCTTATTATTATTGTATCTTATGTATTCATTAAACTCATGTGCAATATGTATAATAATTAATTTTTCATCTACTGTGTATTAATAAGTTATATTTTTTTATAGTAGATGGTTTTCAGTCGTTTAAAGGTGTACATTTATCTCAATGATTATTATCAATGTTTTCGAAATAAATATTATTATAAAAAAAAATCTTTATTTTACATGCTTTTATTATTCAATATATTAAACTGAATTTCTTCTAGTAAAAAATACTTTGTGTGCCCGCAAAAAATTTAAACTTCAAGTATTATTTTTACCAATCAATTTTAAATTAATAATATTTACTGATTTTTTGTTTTTAACATTTTGCATGAAACTTAAGTAAATACTACGAACAATATATTCGTTTTTTTTGTAGTACACACAATTGTTTAAAACGCGTTTTCTTTAAAATCGGTGATTATTGAATTTAAAGTTTAAGGTCTATTTAAGTATGTAAATAGTATACTAAAAAGATTAGTTTATTTCGTATTGGTATACCATTTGTGAAATTTTCAATTCTATTTAAAACATGATTCCCGCTTCTATGGTGGTTATTTATTGTTGGATATTATTATATCTAATTATAATATCGAAATTTACCTTTAGTTAATCATAATTTATTTTCTATTCGTAGAAGATTTGTAGAGTTATAAGTTAGTAGTACATTTGGAAAATTTTAAAACTAACTCAATTTCATTACTGGATTACTGAATACATTTGTTTTATTCTATTATTAATCATTATAATTATGTTTAAAAATTTATTACAAATAATTTAGTGTAATATTCTATTTTATTGAATATTGGCTATTAGGAGAACATAGTTATGAACCTAGAAATCTAGGTTCAGAATAATGAGAATCTTCCTTCACTATTCTGCTATCCTGGTCAAATACCAGCCCTTGTGTCAAGATTAATTTAAAAATTTAACGATTTTTAAATCGAATATACTAGTACAATATTAGCTTCATAATTTCTTGTGTCATAGAACCTGTAAAAATTGTTAGTGGTTGTGTTTTCATAGAACAGTAAACAATTTTTCGCTAAATCGGCGATTGTCGTAAATATGAAATGTAGAAAGTGTATAGACCGTTAAGCCGCTAAATGGGCAATACACTTGCAATTTCGAAGAACCATATTTTCCTGTCGTTCTATGTCTACACTTAATGTTGTTGGGCACAGACGAGGTACCATAAATCAGGCTGAATGTCTAGTAGTAAACGAAGAACTGAAATCGGTTTATCGGGTACCCAGCTGCATTTACGATATTTGCCAAGACAGACCGTCGAAACAGTTTTTCGCTTATAACTGGAAAACGATAAGACATATCGAAAAGAAGTCCTAAATAAAAGTTGTAGAGCGTGAAATTTGAGATAAGACTGACCTATCACTTTTTTGTTTTTGAAAAGCAGAACGAAGTTACAAATAGTAAAAGCCAGAAGACAATGCCAGGGGCTTATCTGCACAGTACCGGTGCGCCTCGGCAGCATTCGGATGCCTAGATGCGTCGCTTCGTATGCCTCCCCTCTCCTTCGGCGGCGTTTACAGTTTGCAATTTCTTCCTGCTTTTTTCAACCTAAAATTAATCAAAAACTTGTTTTGATTAATTTTACGAGGAATTTGTTTTTTACCTCTTGACGTTCTCGAGTTACAAGCGAAAATCTGTTTTCGACGGTAGTTTTCTTTGCCAAATTTGGGGCGACCCGGTATTCATCGAAGCTGAATTTTTTGCCATTGGCGTGTTTTACCATCAAATATAAAAGATGCAGCTGTCTACATCCAACAAGTTGATTTTTGTGTATATTATACACACCCATTTCAATGTATATCATCACGCGGTCGTCCTAAGGCTCTTTTATACTTGCCTTCGGAGCGCTCCCGCGCTCCTTGATAGATCCGTTTCAAGCTACAATTTTGTTATGATAGTTTGTTCAATTTTCGAATAAACAGTATTTATATAATTTTAAATACTCTATATTAAGGGAGTTCTATTGATCCGATAATGAACAACCAGAGTTTGATGCAACTGTTTATAAAGTTACATTAGTGTATAAACAAGCTTCAGTTAACATTTTAGAATGCTTCACGGGTTCTGTTGCGAAAAATTAATATTATAATTTCTTAGTTGTTTCTTGTGGAAAATCCTACATTCTCGCTCTTCGACTTACAATAATATTTTAGCAATTATAGTTTTAGTTAAATAAACGAAGTCCAATTACTTTCCATACTACTCTTCATATATAATCGTACTATTTTAGTTTCTCTGATCCAAACTTCGAATCATCGTTTCTCGTTTGTAAATGTTTATTTATAGTCTAATGTTTGCAATCCACAAGATGAATTGTTTTAAAGCTTGAATGAATAAACAATAAGTTTTTTTGTTCATCTCTATAGCTTATGTATAGCCATAGCTCAGCTGCGCAGGTATAGGTATAGTGATGACGCATGTCCACCGTTAGCCCCCCACCCCATATCCCTATAGCCCAGCTGCGCAGGTATAGGTATAAGGATACCTCACCTTTCATGAGCTGATGCTAATTACCAAAATTCCCGAAATGCTACATAGATCTCTATATATCGTCTCACCTCCAAACTTGGCAGATCCTCAGTCTTGAACTGTCGCTCATACGAGAACGTTCATATTCTCTGGGCTCAACAGAAATTTTCAAAGTGATATTAGTTTAGTCTGTTCGACATAGACAACTCAGAAAAATCGCCTCTTAGTGCAGTTTTTCGCTCCAATATATTTGAATGCAGAATTCAAAACCTGAGATTGTCTTCGGATCTCGACCTAGTGCGCATATTGCATTGAGCTGTGACCGATTCAGATTTTTAAAGAAAATCTCTCCAACG
Organism: Torymus sinensis; assembly: GCA_030522985.1. Taxonomy (NCBI): domain Eukaryota; kingdom Metazoa; phylum Arthropoda; class Insecta; order Hymenoptera; family Torymidae; genus Torymus; species Torymus sinensis. The sequence continues at coordinate 28,033 of JAPYZP010000021.1, read as the reverse complement.
TTATTCCCATTTGGCCCGTTCCAGTCAGGTATGTTAAACATAAAATATTAAAAATATTGTAAAAAAATATTTGTTTGAAATATTATGTGGGAGTACAATATATCGCATGCTTAAGCCGCTCTTCTTGATATTCTCGAACTAACTAAATGTCTACCATAGTTTTTCAAGATATGTAGCGTGTGAATACGTGCGTGTTGTGGTGTGATCGTCATCCTACAATTGCATTGTTCAGATGACGATCTTCATATTTTCGATATACATATTTCACTCAGTAGTTTTTTATAGAATAGAGCCTTGCACTAACTTAGTATCGTTTCTTCTTTAGGGGTTTTTTTGTGGCAATGTCTGGCCAACTAAGATCGATTCCAATTGGATACTGCTATCAGGAATGTAATCAATTAGCGTCAAATGATATTACTTACGATGAGAGTTCTTCAGTTTTGGATGTGGTGCTAGTCTGTGGATTGTTGTTCATTATCGCGGTATATAAGAGTAAATCACCTCCATTTATCATTTGTTTTATTGATAGAGCGATGTGGTCTGGCCTAGCGATTATAAGGGATATTGTATTGATATTGGCATGTTGTGTTATTTGCGCGATTCAAGAAAAAGCAACTGATTTGTGGTTTTACATTTTACGAGTCAGTATGACAAATATGGCACCTTTTCCGATGCGATAAATTTACTGATAGATCACATGGGCAACGTTTAAAAAATTAGGAAATTCTTTAGTAAGTATAGTAGGGTATAAAGTGAAGTCATAACGGATGAATCATGAACTGTTTAATAAATGAAAAATTAGAATAAATATTAAATTAAAATTTTATCATTATAAAGATTTTCCGAGACATTTTTAAAATATCTAATTTGTTAAAAGAAAAACATTAAAAAAAGTAAATAGATTGCAAACAAGTTTAATATTATATCAATTCAATAATAATGTCAAGTAATTTTTAATATTATTGGTAAACTAATCAAAATATCAATAAAAAAATGTTATCTAAAAATTGATCAAAATCTATTATATGAATAACCGTTTACAATCTAATATAAATATATTGTTAAAAAACTAACACTTTACAAGATATTTGTAAAATATCGAATTAGTTAGAAGATTACAAAAAATTTAATAGTGAACCAAATAAAGACTTTTGATAAAATCAGATTTTTGCGCTTTTAAATTTAAAAACTTCAATTTAACTGAAATTAAAAATTACGTAAATTACGCGACTACCTAGCTATGAAAAATATGAAATTCAGTGTTTATAATAATGTAATAATAATTTTTAGTCATTTGCAAAAATAAATAATAATAATAAAAAATCAAACTACTTATGCTTTACTTTATTTCCCGAAATACTACTACTAAATTTCGCTTCGCTGCTCCCAACGATGCGTTTTGAAATGCTTCCTAGCGATTTATCGAGTCACAGAAATTAAAATACCAATAACAGTGAAAAAATAAATTTGCCGTAGTTTTAAAATTGCGCAGATCTCTCTCTCTCTGATATCTTCGATTATCGCTCATCCAAACTAACTGCTCCCGTAATTTGAAAAAGAAAAACCCAAACCTGCTCTCTCCCTCTCCCGCACGGATTTTATTTGAACCTGTTTATACCATATAATTATGAAATATCCATATAAAAAAGGCATTGTATAAACAATCAAAAAACGGCCAACAGATTCGTACCACGAGAATCGCAAGAGCCTCAAAACCGGAAGTGAGGACACCGCGTAGGCTCGATGTCCGCTAAGCATCGAGCGATCTGAAGGCGCCACTTCGAACAGCATCGATCGATCGATCGCTCGAACGTCGGCAGCGTGAACTTGGCGACGCATGCGCTCACACGCAGCAGCAGCGACGCCAAGGCATCGCGCGGACGTGATCATCGCAGTGTAGGAGCAGCCCCCGCCTGCCCGCGCACTCCCGCCGCCTTGTGTCGCGCCGCCGCCACCGCCACCACCGCAGCCGCGGCAGCAGTCTGTACGTTCCGCCTGGCCAGGTTGTACATATAAATGGCGGATGAAAAATGGTACTTTACCAAAGAACAGCTCGCCGAGACGCCGAGCCGCAGGTGCGGCATAGACGCCGATAAGGAACTAAGCTACCGCCAGCAGGCTGCTAATTTCATTCAGGACATGGGCCAGCGCTTGGTGGTGTACGAATCAAAAATTTCTTTACTCATCAGAAACGCATCACATGTCCCCAACCGACGGAGTCATCAGCGTGCGTGCGTGTTGCGTTGCGTGCGTCCACGCGCGCGCGTGTGTGCATCATCCTTTTGTTCTCACGCGCGCGTGTTTGTGCGCCCAGCCACCCGCCCAGCACGCGGGTGCCTCCTGACAAATGTTTTTGCGTGCATGGTTTAATTGTCTACAAAAGTGTCATGGAGAAAAAATCTCTCTTTTTCGAGCAACCGCGTGGCTTCGCTTCCCCTCCGAGTGCGCAGTTTCTAGCAGTGTTCCGAGGGAAAGGAAAACTACGTGGTGCAACGTCGTCTTCGTCGTCATGTGTCGTGCATCGCGCTACATTGAGAGGCGTCTCGTGTACCTACATCACGTACACACGAGACCGAGAGAGATGGAGATATATAGTGTGTGCGTGAGAAAGAGAGAGAGAGGGAGAGAGGAACGGAGGTCACGCGTCGCACGCGCAACCACGAGAACAAGAACGAAATCTTATGCTCGGGTGGCGTGATGCGAGGCGTGGGTCCGATGTTTCCTCAGCCCCAGCTTCTCCATTTCGTGAGTTAAGAGAGGCACGTAGACACAACTCGCTGAGCACGCGTAACCTCCACGCGAACGCGCGCGCGCGCGTGTGTTGAGAAGGAGGCCGTTGACTATAAAGCAGGTCAGCGGCTCGCGTGGCGCGCGTCCTCGTGGCTTCTTCTCCACGCTCGTGCGCGCGTGTCTCTCCACAAGACGTCTCTCCATCAATGCAATTCACGAACTTGACGACGAGGATGATGAAAATGTCCTCTTCTTTTTTTTAAAGCTATTTTCAGGAAATTTTTCTAGGTGTGGGAGCAGGAGTCCTCTGCGAGAGCATTGAGGAGCCCTCTGCGAGAGCATTGAGGGGCCCTGACCATCCCAGCAGGCTGCTCTGCGAGGCAGCTGGTATAGAGTGGGATGTTTACGTTTGGCAAGGGCAGGGTAACGGGGACTCTCAGATGTTTGTTAGGCATAAAAGTAATACATGGGTGGTGTTTTGGGTTCAGAATATGGTTGATGTTTTGGTTTCAGAATGTAGGTCTTCCGAATGGGGTAAAAACAGTCATTGAGGTCATTGATGAATGCTATTCGAGTTCTAGATCCGGCTATTAAGTAAATTATTCAAACAACCTTCCTTTTCTCCTCAAAATTTATTGTTAGATAACGGGGAGTCTGTTTAAAGTAATACAAAAGTTTTAAGATTATATTTATAGTTAGTTTTTGTTTATGCAAAATGGAGGTAATAGTTTAAAAAATTATCTAAAATTTGCTAGTTGCCAAGTCACATGTAACTTGAGTTCTTCTTGTTTTTACCAGAGTTGTTTAATAACATTGGGATTTCCACTTTTGATTATCATTGTAATGACTAAGGTTAAGATACCAGATTCTAATCATTGTTTAAATGGGTATTTTTACTGATTGAAAAGAATAATAAGAAATTAAAAAAATAATAATTTGTTCATACAGTTTAGAGTAGTTTAACAATAATAGAAATTAATTTTTACAAATTTTTTTAAAAAGGTTCTATGTTAATTCATTTTTGTTCATTATGGAAGTAATATTAAGCATTAAGAAAGGAATTAAATTTGAAACTATATTAGCTATAATCTGTTGAGTATTTAAATTTGTAAAATATTTAGTTATAGATGAAGGTAATATTTAAAAATGATCAATTTACTCGTCAAAAGCGTTTCCTACATTTTTTTTTTCTATTTTCTATGTAACCATGTATAAAAATATTTGTTCTTCATGACACACAAACTAAATGTGCGCAAAAACCTTTTCCGGAGAAATAATTGTCTATAAAAGTAGACATATGAAGAATTTTTATTTTTTACTTCTGTCTATTTAGTGAGAAAATTTATATAATTCTTACAGGGGTATAAAAGATGACCTATACATTAGTCTATTAGATAAAATTTATAACATATATTTGTAAAAGATAAATTTTCACTTTTTATACAAGTTAATTTTCTAAATAATTGGTTCTTTCTGTTAGTAAAAGAAGTTAAAATTAATTAATCTTTATATTTCACTGATATAGACAACTATTTTATTTCTATGTGATGCGATTCTGTACATAACCTATTTCATAGTTTCATTTACTAATATTTTGTATACCTTTATTTTAAACAGGTCCCAATTATGCATAAATACAGCCATTGTTTATATGCATCGATTTTATGTTTATCACTCGTTGACACAGTTTCACAGAAACTCGATAGCTGCTGCTGCTCTGTTTTTAGCAGCAAAGGTAGAAGAACAACCACGAAAATTGGAACATGTCATCAAGGTTGCTCATATGTGTCTTCACAGAGATGCTCCACCTCTGGACACGAAATCAGAGGTAAGAAATATTAATAATATTATATTAACATATAATATTTGTATTAAAATCAAATTAAAAATAATTTTTTTTATAAATATGTTATATTTTTGTAATTTCTTAATTTCAGGCATATCTGGAGCAAGCAGCTGATTTGGTTTTCAATGAGAATGTTTTGCTTCAAACTCTTGGGTTTGACGTAGCCATCGATCATCCACATACACATGTTGTAAGGTGTTGCCATCTTGTTAAAGGTACACTTTATTCAAGATTTAAAATTTTATTTTGCAAGAATTTAAATTAATAATTATATATATATGTATGAATATGTTGTTCATAGCATTTTTTAAATTTTCAGCAAGCAAAGATCTGGCGCAAACATCGTACTTCATGGCATCTAACAGGTGGGAAATCATATCTTTCTATTCTTTCCTTCAACAATCTTCAAATCGTACACGATCCATTCTGGAACGATTGAACTGAGAATTTTGAGTGACAAAACATTATTTCCACTTAAATTTTCAGTTAATTCATTCAAAATACTTGAGAATTTCTACATACACCAGCTTCATTCAAGTTCTATGTTGCTAATTTTATCATTTTTTTACAGTTTGCATCTGACAACCATGTGTTTGCAATACAAACCAACAGTAGTTGCATGCTTTTGCATACATCTAGCCTGCAAGTGGAGCAACTGGGAAGTAAGTATTCAAATTCAATATACCTGCCCTTTAATAGGATAGAAACAATGACAGATTTGTTAACATTTTCTTTTATTTATTTGCAGATACCCCAGAGTAATGAGGGTAAAGATTGGTTCTGGTATGTGGACAAGAGCGTAACGGGCGAATTGCTTAAGACTCTGACTGATGAATTTCTACACATATTTGACAAGTGTCCTTCAAGGCTTAAAAGAAAAATCAAAAGCATTTCGGCAAGCCAAAGTCCAAATATGAGCCATCCCACCATCACCAATACACCTTTTGTAAGTATTTCTTTTTTTTTTTTAATTTTTAGCATATAAAGTCAATAGAAATTTCAAATCGTCATTACATAAGCTTTATTTCTTATTACTCAATAAAAATCATTGAACTTAAAAAAAATAATACAATTTTCTTTTCAATATTTTAGGACATGGAACCACGCAAGGTGATATCACCGGCGAACGCAGAGGGCGGTCTTAGCTTCCAGTCTAATCGGCTGGCCCATCCGGACAGACCTGACGCTGCGGATCCTACTAGACGATCTAGCTCGTTGTCTGGCCGTACTTCCGTTGATTACAGAGAGTATCGCGAGAAGAAGGAGCGTGAGCGAATCGAACGAGAGAAAGCTGCGGGACAGAGCTCTTTCTCGTCGACGGCCGCCAGCGGCTCGGATCCAAAGCACCATTCACATCACCATAACAAACCTTCCGGCAGCAGCAGTAGCAGCAGCAGCAACAACATGCCTAACAAGCACTCTAGCTCATCTTCCTCGAGTATGAAGCAGCCTCCGCATCACAATCATCATCACTCGCGACAGGACGCCAAGTCGTCCTCGCAAATGATGCCCCAGCAGCGGCCATCTGGAGGAAGTAGCAGCAGCCAGTCTCGAGATCCTAATAGGGACAGACAAAGAATGTCCAGCAGAGACAGCTACGGTTTTAGCCACTCCGTAGAGAACACGGCTGAGCCTAGTGCTGCACTAGACGGAACGATCCATCCACCTGAAAAGCTCTCGAACAATGTACATAAGTCGCACGAGAACCGCTCCAATGATCTGAGGCATCAGAAGCAGGCGCAGATGCCCCCGCAAAAAGATGCCAAGCCTTATGCCAAGTACGCTGACCCAACGTCGAGGTCGTCGTCCTCTTCCTCGAGGAAGCCAGACATCTTCGAGCAAAAGAGCGAGGAGGTAAGGAAATTGATCGAAAAGCCTCTGCCGCCGCCGAAGCCCAGAGCCGAGCAGATGAAGGAAGACTACGCTGCGATGATGTTGAAGAGCTCGCATCACCCGTCCAGGTACGGCCATCAAGCAGAGAAGCCGATGCCGAGTATCAACGCGACGCAGACGTCGGCTCTGCCAATGGTTGACTCAAAACAGCTCAATGTCAGTCAGACGGCCTTCACCGTCGATAAGTCGCCCAATGCTCCAGTCTCGGCAGCGCAAATGCCGCAAAAGACTATGTCCTCGAAGAGCAGCAGCAGCAGCAGCAGCAGTAGTAGTAGCCAAATGATGCCAGTGAAGAACGGCAGTTCGTCTTCGTTCTCGCTGCCCCCTCTGAACAATAGCGACGTGACGAGGCCAGACAAGAGGCCACGACACATGTTGGAGCAAGACAACCCAGTGCAGACTGTGCAGCCGGTTGTTAAGCACAGGTCACTATTCAGTCCTGAAAAGACTCCCACGCCCACGCCGCCGCCGAAGGAGTCTTCACACACGCAGAAGCTGAAGCAGAAGCAGAGGACGTCACCTGCGATGCCCAAATTTGATATGCCGTCCTTCTCAAGCCCCAACTCGATGCAAACGACCAGCAGCACAGAGCAGACTTCCTCGTCACAAATTCAGAAGCAGAACAGGCTCTCGAACAGTTCCTCTTCGTCGCAGAAGCATCGCAGCAGCAGTAGTAGCAGCAACAGCAACGTCAACCTCATGAACGACGCGACAGCCGCTGCCGTTGCTTCGATTGAACAGGACAACAAGCAACAGATCATGGAGGCGCATTCTCGCAGATTCGTTTCGAGCTTCAGCAGTGCGCACGAGCCGACCGGGTTGGCTAGCAACAATCGCATGCCTGAACTTGTGCAGCCCAAAGAGAGCAAGAACATGATGGACATTAAAACCCATCCCGAGCTCATCAAGCCTTTTGACGATACGCTGAACTCTGTTGCCAATCAGCGACAACACAAGCAGCATCACGGACTGAGCAATGGACTGGTCACGAATGTGGCGAAGCACGAGTACTCGACAATTGATCCTAACAGCTTCCTGGTGAGGCCTGAGTTGCCTGAAGACATTCTGAGCAACGAAATCCCATCTGATCTCATGTTCATGAAGGACGATCCCAAGCTCGATAATTTCAACTCATTCCAGGATCAAGCTGTGTCCAAGAGCGATATGCCCAGCGAACTCGACATGAATGCTGTGAAGCAAGATACCTTCTCGCCTCTTAAGTCGGCGCAAAGCATCAGCGCACTACTGCAAGAGCCTTTAGCGATGCCATCACTTCTGCAAGTGTCTAATTATGAGCAGATACACCAGCACGCGCAGGATATGCAGCACATGCAACCAGAGCCTTCTTTGCCTTCAACGGTGGACATGAGCGAGCTAGCTCCTCTGCCGATCCAATGCACTATTGATGTGCCCACGACGACTGCGGCCCCAGTAGCTGTGTCCACGGTCACTGTGCCTGCTGTCACTTCAGAGTCCGATAAGAAGTCTGAGCATCGCAGCAAGAGTGAAAAGAAGAAAGAGAAGAAGAAGCACAAGCACAAGGACAAGGACAAGTCCAAAGACAAGCACAAACACAAACACAGAGATAAGGACAAGGAGAGGGAGAAGCACCGCGATAAGGGTGAAAAGAGTAAGGATCACAAGACTGAAGAGGGTAACAGCGCGAGTAGCGGTGGAGCTGCACTCGGCGCTGAGCCCATCAAAATCACTATACCCAAGGACAAGATCAATCTTAGCTCTGAGTCACTCGGCACGTCGGCTTCCTCATCAATCGGCAGCAGTCTCAAAATCAAGATCCCGAAGGATCGCCTTAAGGTAACGGTGCCTGCACCTCAGCCTGCTATTGAAACTGAGCAGGAACAGGCCCCGCTCAAGATCAAGATCCGCACCGCGCCCTCGTCGCTAAACAGCAGCAGCGCCGGCACTGGCAGCAGTAGTAGCAGCAGTCGGAAGCGTGACCGCTCCGATGGCCACGACGGTGCCAGCATACCAGCTGCAAAGAAACAGCAGCAACAGCACCCGACACACCAGCAGCAGCAGCAGCGACCGAACGAGAGGCAGAACGGACGACACAGCTCCTCGTACAATGCGAGCGGCAATGATAAGGTACGTGGAGGCGGAAGAGGGGCAGGGCCCCGACATCCCCCGTATCAGTATCAGCGCTATCCGGGCCCGCAGATGCGCGAGCCGCCCGGCGGCTACCGTGGCTACCAGCAGCAGCGTCAATCTCCACCGTCCCCGGCGTTCATGCGCCATTCCCGACCCCTGCATCATCCGCCTTATCCCTTCCCGGGCTACCATGGCCCAGCCATGCAGGCGCCGCCGCCCGCCGTCTTCGCCGTCGGCTACACGCCGCCTATGTACGATCCTGCGCTGTATTATCAGTACCAGCAGCAGGCGCAGTACGCCGTGGCGGCGGCGATGTACCCGGCTGCGGCGGCGGCAGGCAACTTCATGATGACGGCCGACGGCCAGTTTGACACGAGTGTGCCGCCACCGCCATTCGCCGCGAGGCAAACGCCGGAGGAAGCCGCCCTGGCTGCTGTCACCTCGCAACCCCCGCCACCACCTCTGCCCAGTGGTCCACCACCCAGTTCCTCGCCACCACCTCCCCCGCCACCAGAGTAGACAAACGCGCACTGCTGACTACACACATACACTTTTTTATTACTTATTATATTTAGATACATAAATGTCTTTTTTATGTTTGCGAGAGTCTATTCTTAATTTGTTTGTTTTATTTTTTTTTTATTTTTTTATTTTACGTTTTTTCTTCGGTTGAGAAGCTCCGGCTGTGAATCTTAGTCTAGAGGCAGCTTTATTTTCATTGTGGCAGCTTTTTTCGTGCAGTACAAAGAACTTTTACAGTTACAATGATGACTAGATAGTAATTTTTTTAACACTGCATCGATTAACAACTGTTTTACATAAGTATTATTTATTTACGCAATAAACAAATGCTAGAAATAGATTTCAAACTTGAGCTTCTCAACCGCACATTTCTCAGTAGAAACACGCAGATTGACAAATCTAGCCTCTCTCTTTTAGTTGTAGATGTATCACTGTACGAAACACTTTCTTTTTCTATTTTCTTGATTTTTTATTTTGCAACCTTATTTGCGTTGATTCTGGAACACTGTAGAATATCAACGCGTGTTTTTGTTGTCTAGTTTGTGTCTTGCAACTGATGTCTTATAGTTTTGCACCTAAAAATACTGTATAAATAGTGCAAGATAAGCTTAAAATCTTGGAAAATTAATTTTTTGACATAGAATTTCGGATAGTGGTTCGGTAAACATTTGATATAAGCAAAAAAAAGTTGAGAAAAAATTTGGTAAATTGTGGAGAAATTTTTTTTTGCAAATTTTTGATTGGCGTTGAGTTTATAAAGTACAGAAAAAAAAGAGAAAAAACTAGTATGGTTATGGTAATATGAAGATAAATTACTTAAAAAAAATTAAGTTAACTTAATAGGATAATTGAAAAAAAAAACTGAAAAACTTAGATTTTTTTATGACTTAAGTTAATTAACGTTAAGGGGATCAACTCGCCTTAAAATAGTTATTAATATTTATTAGAATGTGTCTTCGCTATATATGCCGAGATTTTTAAGTCATTTATTTTTGAATTGAGAATAATACGCCGGGTTTAAACTCGAGTCGAAATACGCAAAATATTAGAAAGTTATCGCCACTCATAAATATATTTTTTTTATAAAGTGCAATTTTAACTTAATAGCTTAGAACCAGAAGTTTTAGAGATCTTTTTGTTACATTTTTAAAGAGAATTTTATCAAATTTTATTTTAATGAGAAGTCATGTGTCCCAATAATGACTTCTGTATTCTTGAAGTTAATTATATTTGATTTTATGTAACATGAAGAATGTTTATTTTTAAAAAAGTTGTTTTGACTCTGATTCAGTTTTAAATTTATTTCAATGAATTATGTTTTTTTGTTATTGTTTTTGTTTCTAATAATTTTAATATTTATTGTTATAACAATTTTTTTATAGTCTGATATTGGGACACTTTTAGGCTTTTCAGTTGTTCATTGTTAAATGCAGGGCGTTTGATTTTGTGCAATCTCATAAGCAAAGTCTCTTTACATTGAAGTGCAAAATAATCAAGTATATTTTAATAATAGAATAGCTGATTTTATATTTTAACTGAATCAATCGATCATTAAATTTTTCATCCTTTGCACAGATGCTCAGGATTTTTTTATTGCTGACTGTGATTTGCACTACTAGAGATGTATAATAAATATATTAATTGTACATCAATTTTCTCTGGTTCTAAAGAGAAAAATCGAGATATTTTCTATTTTATATATTTTTTAAGAAAAAGAAGTGCTTTCTAATAAGAAACAACTTCTGGAAGAGAAGACTTAAAATATTTTTTAACGTATGTTTATGTGTGAATGCGGTGTGTAAATTTTTAAGTAAGTTATGTATTTATATATAATTTTATCTATGTACAAATTACGGATTTTAGATCATGTTAGGTTACGAAATCGGATATGGAAGTTTTTTAAACATTGAAATTTTATTTACATAAAAATCGAAAAAAATTAATTATTCATTAGTATAATTTGCGTGAAGCTTAAAGTTCAGTTTGCGATTTCGTCACGGAAAGTCTGCTGTCAGAATACATACACATTTATCATCGCCGAAAGATAAATTAATAATAGTGAAGTAGGTTTTTCTATGCGAAACTGAAATGTTTGTTACAAAAAAATGTGATAATATAAATATAAAAAATTTTGTAAAAAAATAGTGTATTTTATATTTTATTTTTCTACACTAGTTTATAATAAACTCATGAAAACTGTAGGCTGAGTTATGTGGACACCGAACAAAAAGTAAACGAAAACAAACCCACAAATGCCTAAACTCTTCTAACGCCAATTACTCAGTAGTGCCTGCACGTCGATTTCTCTTTAAGTAGTGAATTTTATCTTACTATACGTACAAAAATAGTGGTTAAAAAATTGATTTTCTTCAAGATTTTAAGATATCGTTTTCCTGCATGATCTCTTGAAATCTGAAATTGCATTATCGTAGGCCTTAAACATCTATCACGTTTGTTATGCATATATATATTTGAGTAATACCTTTGCCTTTTATTTTTGTGCATCAAGACCATAGAGTGAAGCTTCTCCTAATATTTTTTGTTGTTCTCTCATATACTTTACTCGTCCCGCACGTTATCTTTTCTTTAGTCAGTTCTAGAAATTTTTGTAGAAATTAGTTTTATTATTTATTATTTAGAAGTATGTGAAGACTTCATAGAGTGAGTAATACGAATATACAATAATGATTTTTACTTTTATTTGAATGACTTTCACTTTATAGTATAAGTTTATTCTATGTTTCTATAGTTGTTTAAGAAATTAATCATAATGTTTTTAAAATTTAATATTCTAGCTAATTCTGCTAACTCCAAATTTTAAATAAATTTGGTGTGAGCAGACCAAAATATGTGAGCTTACATAGTTTATAAGTGTTTAAGTTAATAATTTCATAAAATATTTGATAGTAGCGTATTACTCAGTCGTTTTAGATACTTTCTTTACATGTTTTCAAATTAGTTTTAACCTTATTTGAAGATTGGATGCCTTAGCCTTAAAAATTTCTTTTCGGGAAAGGCAATGAAGGCAAAGGAAGAAAAAAAACGTGACTAAGCGACGCATCTGCTCCTTTCCTCATGTTCCTTTCTCAAAAATTTCGCGACGTTAGCTTAAACAAAAATTGGATTTTAATCGAGCATTTCTTTCTTTTGTATATTTTAGCCGGACCGATTTTACAAAGCCGTCGATCATAATACTGATTCGGGCGACACCGTCGAGGGATTCCCAGCTAGGAACTTTATACAGACGAGCTACGGTTCGTCACCGCAAATATTCTTCTAAAAATGCAAATGATTACGCTGTAAATGGCCAAGTTCGTGGAGGTGCTCTTTATTACCTTTTCTTATCGAGACACTCGCGCAATAACATGAATAAATGAGTGAAAACACAACTTTGTAAATAGTAAACTCGCTATGCACGAGAGATATATTTATTTTTTTTTACTTTCAACGAAGAACTCGTTCACTGTAAATATAGATACAGTTTTGGATCTCTGTGCCTGAGGTCTTAGGAAAAATAATTATACGGCGACTAGAATGTCGCAGTAATTGACTGATAATTTTGTATACAGCTATGTTATGCAATCGTAAATGTTCTTCCTTTTAAGTTACTTTTTTGATAAAAGATAAAAATAAGTAGATTTATGTTTAGGAAATTTAACTCGGCATTGTGACTTTCTCAAGTTATAAGGAAGTGTAAATATCTGATTAGTAGCTTTGAGAAGATGAGGTGCAAGATTTATTAAACTATAGCAAATGTATGATGAGTATTATTTTGTTAATTAGCTTTTTGTTTTCTGTATTTTTTTATTATATTTTAAAGAACTATTATGCTGTAAAATCAACGAAGGAAGCATAATGGCGAACCTACGTCATATTGTTAAAATAGAAATTGGTCTTCTCAAGAGCGAAAATTATTTATGCACTAACAGACAATAAAAAAAAAAAAAAATTAGAGTATTGTACACAAAAGTATTACTATCATGATTATTTTATTAAAAATATCTGAATACATTATTGCATATTGTATTTGTTTCAACATCTTTGACATTATGTAGTATGGAATTTTTTAATAAATTTTATAATTTTTTAATATATATCTGTCTATTTTTATTTATTAATAAATAATACAAAAATGTGAAAACCCATTTTGATCGTGTGTATCAGTCAATTACTGATGCATTTATCTTACTCGGCCTAGAGTCGGTTTAAGGGCTACTTTATCCAAAACATGAAATAAACGTTAATCTAAACGTGAAACCGTAAAGTCGCGTAACGCTGCTAAAAAAACTTACGTAAATTGTTATACGTATAAATATAAAACGCGTTTTTTATTGTAAAACAATGAAGCATAAAGTAGATTTTGGATGGTTGCCTTTGCTCGCATGAAACTTTGCGATATTCACATGGTTTGAAATGACTAAATCGTTGTAATATGTATTTTGCATATTAAGGTAAAATTTTTAAATAACAAATAAATGATTCATCTAATTTTTATAGGAAATTGTTTTATTCTTAAAATTTTATACGCTAATTTTTGTAATCCAAGAATCATAGGAAAAATTATTGTAAAAATTTTTTAATGTTGAAATTGTAATAAATATCTTTGATTATTTAAAAAATAAGTTGTTCATAGTTTGTAAAAAAGCCCAGTCATTTCTTGCCAATCTCTTTGTTTGATTTTCTCTGACGACATTCGACTTTGATAATAGACTGATATTATTCTTTCTAGTAGTTTTTGTAAGCAATTGGTTTTTGATGCATCATGTACTTAATTCTCTGATTTTCGTTTATGGCCTCCGATAATACATCGTAACACTCGAAGAGATTCCTTATGTTCTCCATTTCTTAAATGTTTCCTTTTCAATTCAATCTTGAAAAGATTTTCATTGACAAATCGTTGAGTAGCCTATTTACTTCATTGAAAACCCACTCCTATGCATACATATTAATATTAGTAGTTAAATCTATGTTGTGACGATCATTTTCAAATGTTTGATTCTCATTAATATATATAATTAAAATAATGTATTAAAGTATTCATAGGAGATAAGTCGATTCTAAAAAAATCTAATTTGATTCAATATTTGAAAATCCTTAGAATTTTCTAACGAATTAAAGTATTTTTGATAAAATTAGGTATGCATCTAAAATTTTTATTGAATTTTCGATGTTAATTTAGAATTTATTTTGGATTGATTTATCTCTGATTAATGGTCATGTCACATGTTACGAAAAGTAAAGTCACGTTTATTAAAATTAATCACAATATATGTTGTCACAATTGTTAAATATTGATAAGTCAAATGCTATAGAGTTTCTTTAAATTTTGATAAACAGATTTTTACTGGATTAGAAAAAAAGACTTTGCTAATCGCTTCATCTGTCAGAGACTGTGCATGTGAAAAATAATATCAAAGATGGGCAACTGCTAACTAGGATTTGTTAAAATAAATTCAGAAAAATATAATAATATTTGTAAAAATTTGTAAAATATAAAAATATAATAGCATTTTATCTCATTAAACCGTGCAGAACACTTTTAATACTTTAAATTAAATTTTAAACTAAGAGACAGTTATCAAAGTTTCTTTCATTTTACAATGCTTTTTTAATAAGCAACCTATAGTGCTAAATCTATATAATATAAATATCAGTCAGAAATCAAAGTTATTAAAATATTTCGTATCATTCTCTTACCTCTTGCCTATACACAACATGCCCATCTCTGATGCCAATAAAATAGATAAATAATGATAAAAATAAATGCCAACATAAAAGTAAGAAAATGGGAATTAAAATAGGAAACTGTCTTTTTAGGGTGATCGAATGACGTACTCGTGAAACACACCAATCAAACGTCGACGAGAAAAAAACAGAGAGAAAGAGATTGAGAGAAACTGAACTCATAGCGTTGCTCTATAACGTTGTTGCAAATAGAGAAAAACAATGAGAAAAAAATAAATAAAACGCAAAAGACACGATTAGGAAAAAAAAACAAATAACGAGAGGTCGTCGTCGTTGAGAGGGCGTAATCAGCCTGGACGCATATCCGCAATAAAAAAAAGCTCTATATATATATGCACTCCAGTGAGAGCCCCCCAAGTTCTCCATCCCCCAAGCAAGTATTGTGTTGTTGCGTCTCTCCTGCCAGCTCCGTCGCTGTCGTTTATCCCGTCTTAGGCGTGCGTGCATAAAGGGCGAGAGTGGACAGAGCCGAAAAAAAAACACAATGAAAAAAAAAGGAAAAAAAATATAAGATAAACTTATATATACATATACAAAGAACGATAGAGTATATATAAATATATATATATATTTTGCGGGCGCATTCCTTACGTCTTCTATATGATAAAGAGTGAGAGAGGGATTTTAAATGTGATGTGACAAAAGTCGAGTGCGCGTGAAAGAATGAGAGGGAAAACGAGATTTTTGCCTTATGTTGAATATATAGCAGCGCTATTTTCGATGTGTGGAAAATACGATGCTTGTGTTGTGTAATTTAAGAGAAAAGTGACAAAAAATAAAAGAATACGAAATTGCGAGTTCGATCGGTATGAGAGGACAGAGCAAGATTAAAGTGAAAGAGCTGATAATATACTACTAATGTCAAGTCATTAAGTTATAGGTGCAAATTTTTTTCCTTTCTTCTTCCCGCCTGCGCGTCAATTTATATATAATATAAAGTTTCGTATTTAGTAGAGAGTTCTGTGCGAAACAAAAGGCAATCGCGAAGAGGAAGCGAAAGACTTTAATGCCAAATGTGTTTTGTTAAGTAAACTGAGACAGTTCTTTTCTTTTCTTTTTCACATGGTTCGTGACCCGGTATATTTATTACTATCATTCTCCCTCTTCTCCAATCGCTATATTATTTTTCTCTCTCTTTTCAAGCCGCGCGCAGAAAACGCGTCAATATTCTTTCTCGCGAAAAAAAATTGATATAACTATTATTTTAAAGCGCGTTACGTATGAGATTGTGGCTTGCAAGTGCGATTCTCGATCGCACCTACGGTGTTGCCAATAACTTAACTGAATTAAATAAATCAAACACGTTTTATTTTTGTGTTCATAATAGATTCGTACGTATCTGAACGGGGAAATCCTTGTCCTTTATACTTTGATGGGGAGAGAAAGAGAGAGAAAGAGAGAGAGAAAGCAAAAAAACCACGATCATTGTAATATCTTTCGGAGTGAAATAAGCGCGTGCAGCATTTTTGTTCGTTGTTGCTAGGATTATTAAACGAGTTCTCGACTGACTGCAAATGACTATCACAAATCTTAATGAAACTAAATATTAGATAGAAAGAAAAGGATAACTCGCGTTCTCATTTGTAAAGGCAATTCATTTTCTACATGAGATAATATAAATATATACTTAATTTTTAATCATAAGTGTATGTTGCATTGAAATTTCGTATGTAGCATTGAGATGACGTATAGTTAATGGGATAGATTATTGCGAGGAAGATTATCGCTAGAAAAGTTTTGTTTTTTTTTATTCGTGTAATGAAAAAATAGGTTCATTTTTTAGGCTACCTATTCAGTGAATGTCGACAATATATTCAGACGGAGAAACTAATTTGGTTAACGTTTACAGATTTAATACAAGCTTTTCTTATTTCAAGAGTCATTTCTTCTTCTTTTTTTTGGAAAGGCCTATATAAAAGTGAAGAATAATACGTTTTTATTATATTTTTTGTACGATTATTGTTACATTGTCACTTCTTTTTCTGCTTAAAGAGGCAACCGAATTGTTATATTTATAAGTAATTATGCAAAAGAAAATACAAGCACTGTACATAGAACTTTACACGACGTAAGACGAATTCACACCTCGAAAAAAGTAATAAACAAAATACAAATGTCACTTCGAGTGTTACGAAATAAGAGTGGAAGAAAAACAAAACTAACGTATTGTGATTGAATTACATTTTTTTTTCACACACAGCAAGCATCAATGAGTAAAGATATTTTAAATTGTAAATAAAACCATAACGTATAAGTAATGGCTGAATAGATACCATTTTTGCAATTCACGAAAGAAATAAATTAAACTCACTAATAGAATTATTTATAATTCTAAAATGATTTTTCCATGAACATATGTACGTAAAGTAACTTTTTGCATAATAAGTAAAGAGGAAAATACTTAAAAAAAAAATTACTTGTATAAATAAAAGATACGTTACTTAAATATCTCGGATTTGTTACAATAAATACCGTCAGTAAATTTAGCTAAAAGAGTTAAAAAAAAGAAAAAAACGACAAGTGTGATAGCGAGTAAGCGTAAGAAGTTTAGGCAATTGAGGAAAAAATCACTAATCATATGACATATAAACAAATACACACACATACACTTACACACTCACAGGAGGCGATGACTTTTTACTTTTGCGAATCTCGATAGCAGAGACACACGAGAAAAAAGTGTATAGCTTCGTTTTCCTTTGATAATTGCGCCGAACTAATCGTATATATGAATACATTATACATATATATATATAAATAAATATAAAATAGCCAAGGGTATCACTGAGAGTAAACTCCCTTGTTGCAAATATAAAAAAAAAATAATAATATTTAAAAAAATATAACGAAAAAAAAGATCGGCACGACGAATCTCAAAGCGACTCCTCGCCTCGGCTCGTCCCCGTCGCCGGCATTAATATCTCTTTAGAATTTATTTTCATAAAGTAAAGCAGTAAGAGTGAAAAAGTGAGGGAGTGAGAGACAGAGAGAGAAAAGGCTACGGGGAAGAGTCGCATGCGAGCCGATGGTCGGACTTTCGTCGAGTGTTCATTTTATTATAACGAATTCTATCGTGATGATGATAACGAGATAAAAAGGATGATGTTTAAAACTGAAAGTTTTAATAGCGAATTTGTATATCTATAACGTAAAAATCAACCATTTAGCGAATTGAAAATGCCAGTAAGCAGTGACTTCGTCGTTTGTGCGAAATATGCCAACTGGACGGACTAGCTTTTATTTATATTACCTTCATTGTTGTAATTTTATTCTTTCTCTACTTCTTCATTTCTATTTTTTCTTCATTCTCCTGCGCGAGCGAGTCGCGCGCGTCTCAGCAGCGCGCGGCGTTCGTTTCTGTTTATAGATTTTTCTTCTCCTTCATTTTTTTTTTAATTAACTCGTATTTATATATTTGTAAACGTGAAAATATTGTAGCACGTATGCGAGGTTGCATTCGAGAACACAAGGCGAGAAAATTGCGTTTGCTCGATGCGATCGATTGTGAGATGCGATTGATGAAAAGCAAAAAAGAAAAGAAAAACAGAGATATGTTAGCAGAGTAGACTTAATTGCTTTGATTGATTTTTTAAGTATCGCACTAATAGTTTTACCGTGTAACTATTTTGAAATATTCTCCTATTTTTTTTTTTAATTATAATAATGAAGATATACTATGTCATATCATCAAGTTAATTAAGTTATTATACAGTTACTTTCTTTTTAATCCTGTAGAATTGTAGCGGCTATCTTAACCGAATCCTTACTGCCATACAAACAGTGCGGTACTCAAAAACTTAATCAGATCTCGATCACGTTGGTTAGGCAAAATTTGTTAAAATCTACAAAAAAAATAATAATAATATGTTGTATTTTTCGTAATGCATGCTCATTCGGATGTAATTTCCGACACAATCGAGTTTTTTTTTATAAACACATAGATTGTGTAAGTTAGTTTTTATAGTTTTTAAAAAGCTCTGTCAATTTTCAGTTGACGAATCTAAATTTGTCGGCGTGCAAGCGACTCTCCTAAAATGTAATTCAATTGCAATTCTCGCGCATTTTTTAGAATTATCGAAGGACCGCCGGCGGAATTTTCGTTTAAGAGAACGCACTGTACGTCAGAGTAAGTTCAGCAAACTGCCAAATTAATATTAAAAAGTCATAAAATCATTTCTTTGTTCGATAACTTGACTCATGTGCGTTTGAATATTTTCTCTTGCCTGAATAAGCATTTATTAGTTTTCAGCCGTTATATTGATATTTTGAATCTAATTGAATTAAATTCACTAAAATTGTTCCTTGCGTTTAAGCGAAGAAGAATTATTAAATTCATCGTTTCAACAAACTGTGTGTAAACACTTGAAGTGCAATAAAAACCAGAAGGGGTGAGCGCGGTTCTCTGTCGGTGGTCCTTAATTTAACCGGAGTTGCGCCTTCGACGAAAAACGAAAAAAAAATATTTAAAAATGAAAAACAAGAAAAACTGCGTTCAACGCTGCGTTTTTTCGTGATATGCATTACAAAATGAAAAAAAAAGCGCGACATGCACATTATACATATACGCGCGCGTGCGTGTGTCAGCGAGGGTATGATTATACGAGAGTGCGAGAGTGAGTGCAGAGAGCGAGAGAGAAATAGAGTACACAGTGAATTAAACTTTGGTCGAAATCGGCGAACTTCCGCGCCGCCCCGCGGAAGAGAAGCGGGCCAAAGCCTGTACAATGTAAATAATGCTGATAGTAAAACAAAAAAAAAACGAAAGACAAAACCGAGACGAGAAGCAAGAGAATAAATGGAAGAAAAATGTCACAAATGTGCTTTGTGAGAGACGACGGATAAAAAAAATAAGATTATTGGTATAAAGGACACCGTGTTCTTGTTTGTTCCTCCATTTGCTCATGCCGCTAGGTATATCTGTACCATTATGTACCTGTAAATATTAATAAATTAACGATATACTCTGCATACATTTGTCTTGATTCCTAATTTATACCCTACAATCCTTACAAATTTATTTCATAGTTGAATAAGTATTTCGTTAGAGTCTGTTTTATTTGAATTTTCATGAAAAGATTATATTATAAGATTTCAAAACTTTTAAAAACAATAATATCGAATTTTTGCTAATTTAGATACTAAATGTTATTGTAACATATTTAAAAGTCATAGTATTTAATATTAATTTCAGAATTTCTCATAAATATTGTATAAGTACTAATTACAATAAAGTACATAATATAAAATAACTTGAAAACATCTATATACTTTGACAAAGTTAAACGTTTTAAGTTTTACCGCCGCTAAAGTAGCGAACTCTACAGTTAAAAGTTGAAGTTACATAACATAATAATAATAATAATAAATAATTTCCATAAAAAAATCAGCTGTTGCCTATTGGCAAACATAAGGAAAGTTTGTAAACTTGTATTTTTAAAATATATGTTTAGAAAACGAAAGTAAATTATATACATTTTATCAATTAGGAGCCTCAACATTTTTCACAAGATCTTGAAGAGCTTTATATATGTATACCGATGTAAGTATTGAGCGGTAAGCCGGGATTTAAGGTTAAGTATACAAACATAATCTTCACTATACTGATATCTTGAAACCTTTATCTTGTGCAATCGTTATTTTATTTGCTAACTAATTAAAATTTCTTAATCTTGAGTAAATATGTTTCACAATTTTACTTTAAATCTATTCAAAATGGTCCAGTAGTCTTATTTTTACTCTTTGTTGACACATAATGTGTAAGTTGTAATTATTATGTAAATGTGCCTTTAAATTGCAGATTTGAAAATTATAATATAAATCATGTATAGTACATTAAGTGGTAACATACTGTGTATGTCAAGGATCACAAGTTTTCCTAATATTGTTAGATATGCTCATCATTCGTAAGTATTGTCTTATTTAACATAATAACAATCTTTATGTAAAAATCAAGAGATACGATTTAAAAGTTTTTGTTCTAACAACATTTAAAAATAAATATTGATCATAATATTTTCGAAAATTCAATTATAATTACTACTTTTAGATGTAAAGTCTTGGTCATTGGTGGTGGTACAGGTGGTTGTACCATGGCTGCAAAGTTGTCAAAGAAATTTGACAAAGCTCCTAATCATGTTATAGTGATTGAACCTACTGAGGTATAGAAATAGTTACAGCATAATTAAATAATTCCATGAGTTGAAATGTTTTTTTTTTTATCACTGGGAATATTTCATTATTTAGGATCATTATTATCAACCATTATTTACATTAGTTGGAGGAGGGATAAAGAAACTTAATTCCTCAAAAAAATCCATGAAAGAAGTTTTACCCGAAAAAGCACAGTGGCTTAAAGATAAAGTTGTTGCATTTCAACCAAATGAAAACCAAGTTAAGACTGGTAACGGAGATACTGTACAGTATGACCTGATGATAGTAGCAATGGGCTTAGAGTTATATTGGGATAAGGTGACTAAGCAAACATTTTTATAAATGTCAGTTTAGTAAATTTGTTTTGATATTAAATATTTAAAAATTTAATTTAGTTGCCAGGATTAGTGGAAGGATTAAATAATCCTAAAGCTCAAGTTTGTTCCATTTATGGATCCAATACAGTTTCTAAAGTTTTTGATAAGATAAAGGAAACAAAAGAAGGAAATGCTTTTTTTACATTTCCAAATACACCTGTAAAGTGTCCTGGGGCTCCTCAAAAAATTGCTTATTTGTCTGAAAATTATTGGGATCGTGTAAGTAATATGACTACATCATTGACACGTTTGCTCTGGTTATCAATACAATTAATATATCCATATCATTTTTAATAGAAAAAGAGACGAAATAATGTTAATATTACTTATAACACAAGTTTGCCAGTACTTTTTGGCGTTAAAAAATATGCTGATGCATTATGGGAAGTTTGTAATAGGAGAAACATAAAAGTTAATACACAAACAAATTTGATTGAAATAAAACCTGATAAAAGAGAAGCTGTGTTTCAGAATCTAGCAAAACCAGAAGATAAATATACTGTCAAAGTACGAGTTGTTTGAATCATTTTAAAGATTGAAATGTTACACTAAAACTTCATACATTACCTTATTTTTAGTATTCTTTTTTACATGTGACTCCACCAATGGGACCGCCAGAGATTTTAAAACAACATAAAATATTAACGAATGCGGCAGGTTTCCTTGATGTTAATCCTAAGACATTACAGCATAATAAGTTCAAAAATATTTATGGTCTTGGAGATTGTACAAGTTCTCCTAATTCCAAGACTATGGCTGCAATAGGTATTTTAAATATTGTTTATTTTAATATTAATAGACAACACTTTTGATTAAATGTGATTTTTACAGCCTCACAAAGTAAAGTTTTGTATAAAAAAATAATTGCTGATTTAGCTGGCAAAGAAACAAATGTAGCTTACAATGGGTATTCATCTTGCCCATTAGTAACTGCACCTGGAAAATGTATACTTGCTGAGTTTGACTATAATTTAACGCCACAAGAAACATTTCCAGTAAACCAAGGAAAGGAATTGTATGCTATGTATATTTTGAAAAAACATTTCTTCCCATTTTTATACTGGAATCTTATGTTGAAGTTAGTATTTTTAACTAAATTACTTATTAATGTAGACTCTATAAATTAAATGTTTATTTTTATTAAATTTTAGAGGAAATTGGAATGGACCAGAGCCATTCAAGAAAATATTTAGCCTTATCAAGCCAAAGGACACAGTTTCTGAAGTGGCAAAAAAATAATTCTGTGTGGCAGTTATAATTAATAACTGGGAACATCGTGATAATCACTCTAATAGAGAGTCTAACTATTTATAACCTTGTAAGAAATGCTTAATACCATGTACTCATTGTACTTTTGTATTCATGGTGTTGGAGTATCCAAGTCAGAATTTTATTCATTATTTTAATTTGTATTTAAAAATCTACAAAAACCTATGAAGATTGTATGTACATATTGCAAATTTTTATACTCACGATTTACTAAAGCAAATTTTACAATGCATGTAATGATCAAGAAATTGTTATATTTGTTAACTTTATTGGAGTTTATATAATGTAATATTTTACTATTAAATTTTATATATAGTGTCATAATAAAAATTATTTACCACTAAATTAATGCAAATTATTTATTTTAATACCTTTTTACTACTCGATTATCAACGAAAAGTTTTCACTCATATACCTAAGTATCTACTTCAGACTAAGTAGCTTATGCTTATGTACATTTTCAAAAGATCCGCGTGGTCGGAGAAATTTCGCGCTATAGATGCGCGCGCATCAGACAACACACAGGCGACGACGATAATGAACGAAATGGAACACTTGCTCCAGAAAGCGACACTCCACTCCCGCAACGAGTGATTATCTATGAAATAAATGACAAGAGAAAATGTCATTTCCCGGAGCCCGCGTGGAGGATACGAATCAGGAGGGGCCCATTCGATGTATCTTTTTTTCGGAGTTTCATCCGACGGCTGGCCCGAAAATCACTTGTCAGGTTAGTTTCGTGTTTTCGTCTAGCGCTTTATTTTTTTTTTTTTTTTATCAAAGTCGTTTTTAGTCATTTTTAGCAAATAATAAATAATGAAAAATTCAATTCACGCGTTTGTCATTAAAAGTTATCGTTTCTTATTTTCTAAGAGGTGTCAGTCGATAATAAACCCCGTAAAAAGTAACAGACTTACTGAATAATTTATTTATCAATGACAGGTGCCAGACAATTCCATATCCAAAGACATTTTCGACAATGTGAGCGTGTACATAATCCCGAAGGCGCAACTCCAGAGGAGTACCATGACTGTGTTCGTATATATACATATATTTTTGTTGTCAGTTGCCCACATTCGTGCAGTATTAACCTATGTGTGTGTGAGCTTATAACAGCTGTGCTGTGCGAAAGATACTCTCCCCCCTCCACCTCGCTTTTTGAAGAATCACGCAAGCTCTCTATTCTCGAGATAATTCCCCGCAACCATGTCTCTACGTGAACATCTTACGCATCCTTTTATGATTATTTTCGTCCTGTTTATCATTGTTTACGGGTTTTTCATTCTAAGTTTCATTCATGATTTTTTTTATGGAACCGTAGGACCTTGAAGGATTACAAAATACTGGGCTTCCCTGTTAAGATCGACAATAAGAAGTACGCGAGAAATGCCTTCTACTTTAACCTTTGTTTCGTTTGTGACGCCGAGGCGAGGACTGTTCATTATGAGCCGGTAGTAAAGAAGATGTCAGATTTTTTGGTAAGAAAATTGCGTTTTATTTACTTTAGAGAATTAATCTGTTTTAGAGGTTAGTTTTTGATAATCTGATTTTGCTTCGCAGATGGCACTCGAAATAGAAAACTGCTTCCTCTCAGCCTCAGAAGACAAAACAAGGCTTTCTGAGATGCTGAGGCAAGTAATGCAAGACTTGAACATGCACAAAATGTGTACTTTAACAGGTAGAGAAATTCGTCATGTATTAGTTAGTTTAGTTTTTTCTTAGTAAAGTCTCATAATATTCATTTTCAGAGGGTACTATGACATCGCATTTAAAAGTTGTAAGATTAGCTCCAGAACCCAAACCAGTCCTTGATCATCAAGTGCCAATATTTCTTGAAGGTCGTGAAGCATTCCGAAGTGAGCAGTGGGATTTAACTACACAGCAAGTACTACCATATATTGATGGATTCAATCATGTGGCACGAATAGCAGCAGAAGCGGATGTAGAAAATAATCTTGTTAAAAGTTGTGTACAAAATTTAGTGTAAGATATCTCATTCTTTTTAAATCTATTTACATTTTAATCTAATAGTTTGTTAATACCTATGATAATTTAATTACAGGTACTATGGAGTAGTCACACTCATTCCAATATTTCAATACAGTAATGTATATGCAACAACACCTAAATTAAAAGAGCTTGCTGAAAATACAGAATTACAAGCTCGATGTGTAGATTATACTTCAAAATCACGTATGTGAAAAGTCTTCCACATTTATCGGTAACAAAACATTTTTGAAAAATATACCTAATTAACGTAAACATTCACCAGCGAGACAGCCAGCTTACTTGAGGGATATCTATCGGATGTATGCATGTATGACTCACGGCAGCAGTATGAGGGATTTGTGTCAAAGACTGAATCCTCAGAATTTGAGGATAAATGAAAGGAGACTTGTACAATTTGGGCTAATAGAAGGTCTCATACGTAGAGTTTATAAGGTAATTGAAATAAATTATTTGAACAAATAAATCATATTGTTTATCATAAAAATATTTATCTTGTATAAAATTTTCAGTACCCAATTCTTCTTCCGGGCGGTTCTAGCGAAGAGGGCCGCAACAATCCTATTTACAAGTACTTTACAGGGTCTTTCAGTCTTGATGAAATTTGCTGCAGTACCGGGCAGTCGGCGGCTCAGATCGAAGAGATTGTCGAGCGGGATCCGAACGTTGTCATGTTATGGAAATGACAAGACTAACGTAAAAGGTATGATTGCACTATAATTGCTAAATTAGACTGTTTTTATTTTCGCCTATTATGTCATCATTTGTAATATTGAATATGTTCATTTACAATATTGAAAATTTAAATATTAACATCATCTGCATATTTCACATGCTACGATACTTTATTAAACTTTCACCTTATTTCATGCATTTATTCCATTAATTTTGTTTGAGGTATTCCATTCATTTTATAAATTGTAATTTTGCCGGATACAGTAACTATTTTTATCCTGACCTACATTCTTCTTCATGAATTCCATTGCATTGTATCACCTGTATAAAATCTTGCAGGAAATTTCAATAAATTCCATATGAAATTTACCAGATTCCACACAACTTTTTTATTCTATCAATAAACTTTTCATCACTTTTTATCGTGAAAAAATTCAATTAATAAATAGATTAAAAAATGACCATCCTATTTAATATTAGATATTAATGAGAAAAAAAAACGTTATTTCTTATTACATTTTTCGTATTACTTATCACCACGGATGTCACGTACAAGAATTACCTTACGAGAATTCCATACCATTTTTTATCGATCTTTTAAATATTAATGTATTTTTTGCAAAATTCATATTGCATTCGACACCTGCCAATTAATGACTAAAGAAATCATTAAATTTAAAGCTCGAGACCGAGATGGATGAAACGAGGTTTACCGAACAGGAAAACCGTGGACTTCTTTATGCGTGGATAAATCGCATGTGCTTATACCGTTTGGAAGCTGATTGCTTGGAACTGTACGACAGAGATGTTGCGCAGCTGGCGTTTATATATCGAGGAATATCTATCCAGGTTGTGCTGGTCTATCCTGTGAAAAGGCTGATTCTTAATTTCCGGATTTTCATTCGCGATTATTCATTCATTATTGCCACAAAGTGTTTTTATAGTCTATATTTTCACAAGCATCAAGTACATAAAGGTGACACTTGAAATATGTTTCTAGTCCGAAACGATTGCAGCAAGATGTGTATTGGATACATTTTTATTTACAAAATGTATATTTCTGAAAATCATGGTTAAATTTATACGATTATTCTACAAAGTTTGGATTGCAATTCACATGAAGTGTGAAAAGAAAATTCGGGACCAGTTACATATACTTTATTGACCCCCATAATTTTTGTGTTAATTTTTTTTTATAAGAGAGCAATAAAAGAAGCGAGGTTTTTGACAGAAGAAATAATGCACAGAAAATTAAAGTTGGCTATACCTACTTTTACTATTTAAACAAAGTCTTATTTTATAATTCAAAGCTAAAGTTTGAGCTTTCATATACTGAATCAAAAGTTTGTTCTGTGTGTCTGTCATAATAAAGTCTAATGCAAATTTTATGGGCTCACTAAAAAAAGTCTAACTTCAGGACAAAAAAAAAAACTGTATAAATAAAATATGTCATATCTATAGGCTTCCCGCTTCTTGCAAAGTGCTACTATATAAAAAAAATAATATTATTTTGTTCTACTATTCATTAATTCTTGGCATTAAAATTATTTTTATAACGATTAACAATTTTACTAATTAAATTACTCCATATTTTATTAAATAGTTATTCTCGTGCGTAAGTTTTATTATTCAAAATTAAAGAAATTCGTTAATATAAGACAGTAAAAATATTTTCATAAAAATGATAATAATATCTAATTCTTCTAATGAAGTATGTATTAAAAATCGATATAACTTTCAGAAAGCAAAGTATACACATTTTTAAATGCCTATATATGTCTATTTAAGCAGAAAATATTGTGATTTTGTAAATACTTATTGATCGTTCAATAAATGCAAGGATTTTTATTAAAACTTTATTTATTTAATTCATTTATCAACCATACATAATTACCGTAAGCAACAAAAATGGCGAACCCCAATAACTTCTGGATACGATCGATGCGTGTAAAACGTGCATATACATTATTTATATGTGTTTTATTGGTCACCCAAAATTCTCAAAATGTATACAAATGCATATAATAGTCGCAGTTGCGACGTGTCACGTACTTTAATCGCTAAAATAATATGTTTTTAAAGTATACTACCGCAAAAAATATTTAAAGAAATTGTTTATATTTGACATGACTTACAAACGCTATAGATCATTATTAGTTTTATATACACCAGAATTTATACCCGAACTTCCATTCACAAACCCAATACTCTTACTTTACATCCATCCTCCTCGGACATCCATAATTAAGTATCGCAAAAGGAAACAAGAAACGTCAAAATTGAAATATGAAATGAAAAGCCTTTATTTGATGTTGTCGATCATGCGCTTGACCTCGTTGATGTACATGTCGGGCACCTTGTTGTCGCGCATCTCCTGGCACTTGCGCTCCATGGCCTCGCGCAGCTTGCGCTTGCGCTGATCGCCCTCCGCCCGTATCGCCAGGCCCTCCTCGAACATCTTCTGCCGCGACACGATCTTCTCCTTCTCCTTCTCGTTCACCTGCGCGACGCGCGTGCAAAATATCATGGTCAAATTGCGAAGCACTTTATTTTATGGTATAATTATGTGAGATGCTTTACGAAATATTGAGGAATTTTCAATACAACAGAAAATTAATGAAATAACAACGATGTGTTATTCTATGACTTTATCCCTCGGCTGGTATGATTATATTGGTGTATGTTCGATCTTCCCGAGGCAAGGATGTGA